>JAHQIV010000158.1:0-31020 GCA_030463285.1 Phytophthora europaea | reverse complement strand
TTGCGGCGGAGGCAGCGCCAGCGCCAGCTGCGGCGGAGGCGGGGGCGGATGTAGCGCCAGCTGCAGTGAATCCTGTCACTGGAAAGAAGCGGGCCGCTAAGAAGCCTCCCAAGGGCCGCCTTCAGCAGTTCTACGATGCTCTCGCAAAGACGCCCTGTTTGAAGGGCAAGATACCTCGCTCCGCTCTCTATGCTGAGGACCTTGCCGCAGCTGCTGCATCTACAGAAGAGGACGGCGATGATGATGGAGATGAAGAGTACGAAGATGAAGGTAATGATGATGTGGAAGAAGTGCAAGTGGAAAAGAAGACAAGAAAAGGAAAAAAGAAGGCGGTGTCCAGGAAGACTGCAGCTCCGAAGAAGACGAACAAGGGGAAGGGGGCAAAAGCCAAGGCCAAGAAGACGAAGAAAGTGTGGTTGCTGTGACGGAAATATGCGATACGCATACATTGTATGCTCTATGAATAATCGATTTGAGACTAGCATGTTCCTTTAATACGCAGGGTCTATCTGTGCGATCGTGTACGCCCAGAACACTACCCCGGCAACGCTCTCACGTGCTTTGCCCTTTGGCACGGCATGTGGCGCAGCTGCAAGGATCGCCCGCTCCCCCGTTGCGGACGGGACATATAGATGCGTGCACCAGGCAAGGGCAAGAAGAAGCGTCGCTCAGGGGACGTTGCCAGCGGCAATGGTGAAGAATGCGGTGGTGGGGAGGAAGAAGGTAGTGATTGAGACATCCGTTGATTGCTAATGGCGCGTCAATATATATTGCCATTTTTTTCTTCTCTCTGCGTCTATCCTTGCTCATCACATTGAATCCTCCTGAGTCACAGTGTCTCTGGATAAAAAGTCCACTAGCACAAGATGTAGATACAGCATCACTGATCTTTCATGCAAAAACAATTGCATATTATACAGCGTGATGATTTGCATGATGAGCAAACGTCCTTTTCTGAAAATCCATTTCGTAGAATCAGGCTTCGTACTCAAGTGCCTATCATACAAAACGTGGGCGTTTTGGTTGTATCGATTGTCAACGTGCGAAGCAGAGACGAGTGGCTTACAAACGGCAACACGGGAAACGCCAAAACGAGTGTTATGCACGCCTAATGTCAGACCTATGCCATGTAGGCGTGCTTACCCCTGGAGGAAATCTGTACTTCCAGCTCATTCAAGATGAGGCCTCCCGTTTCAAATGGTGCTACATGTTGGAAGAAAAGAGTAAGGCACCGCAGAATGTGATGAATTTGATATTGCGTTTGGAAAAGGAGCATTCAATCAAAGTTTTTTCGTGTGATCAGGGCAAGGAGTTTGTCAACAATGTATTGACTGCATTTCTGGCGTTGCAAGGGATTGAATTGTTGACGACCAATTCATAAACACCTGAAGAAAACTGTTTAGTTGAAAAACAGAATGGTAGTTTGATGAGTAAGGTGCGGACGATCAATGAAGCGGCTGGGTTGCCGTTTTGCCTGTGGGGAGAAGTGTTTGGATACGTCGTGGAGGTTGATAATATGAGTGCAACCAAGGCACTGAATGGAATTATCCCTTATGAGAAATTGTTCGGGAAGAAACCGGTGGTGTGCGATCTGCATGTGTGCGGGTCAGTTGTTTTTCATTTCATCCCAAAGAAGAAATGCAAAACCAAGCTGGATATGCGATCCGATCCTGGGATATTTATCGGGTATGCTAAGAGGTCACTAGGCTATCGTATTCTAGACTTGTGTACCGAAAATGTGGTCGAACGCCGTGATGTTGTTTTTCACGAAGATATGGTGTCTGATCCCAAATACGTGAGGGATCGCATTAATAATCGGTAATATTCGACTGAAACTGAGTTGCCTCATTGGCTGCAATTCTGGTGCATTTACCGCCTGATGAGTTCAATGACTGGAACGAAGACGACGACTCGGTGAGTTCCCCCGACATGGATGATGGTGATGACGATGAATACTACGACACGGATGATGGCATGGCCGAAGCATTTGTGGATGATGAGGTCGAGGAGAACGACATTAGCAGTAGTGATGACAGCAGTGATGATGACAGTGATAGCGACTTCAGCGGGAGTAATGTTGAAGCAATGGAAGACGATGTCACTGCACATCCAAGTCGATCCGATAATAAACTTGATGACAACCCAACACACTCACCTGGTGAACACACAATGATTACCAGAACTAGTGGGAGTGCCAGTACCAGTGGGAGTGAAAGTGCTAGTCGCAGTACAAGAACTAATAGGAGTGCTGTACACAGTCCTGCAGATATGGATACGGCGGCGAGACCATTGCGCAGGTCAAACCGTGCGCGCCGACCTAACAGCCGATACGACTCTCGAACTTTTGTGTTGACGCAGACTTATTCAATGCATGATAATCGCGACAGTCTGTGACTTGTTGAACCCAACCTCAGTGCAGGAGGCGTTTGCATCGGAGCCCGCTCCTCAGTGGAAGCGGGCAATGGATGTCGAGTACGATTCATTGATGCAAAACCAAACCTGGGTGTTGGTTCCAAGACCAAAGCCGACACGAGATAAGCCCATAAACATCTTGTCGTCACTATGGGTACTTGCGCTGAAGAGAAATGAGCGAGGAGAAATCGAACGGCACAAAGCAAGACTGGCGATCAAGGGCTTGTTGTGATCTCCCATCTTGTACTATACGCCAGCATCAAATGTACACTTTTTGTACCCAATATCAACCAAATGATTGTATAAGGTGTTGTTCCAGATCTTAGAGGCCTGTTTTAAGCCGTACAAACCCTTTAGGAGCTTCAAATTCTCCCAGTTCTGTCATCGTAGCCCTCGGGCTGCTCCATGTAATTCTCAACACCTTGCAACACGCCATTCAAAAACGCCGTCACAAAGTCTACATGCCGGCATTTCTAGTCTAACAGTAATGTGGACGGGGGGAAATTCAAATTTGACGCAAAAAAAATGCAGGAGTAAGCAAGGAGAACGCGCCTCACCAAGCAGCAGCAGCTCAATCTCTGTGCGATGCACACTCGTTAGCCCACGTGGAGTCTCGCCGAGCTAGGAGAATGAGAGCCCGGTAGAAATTCGGCCTGGAATAAGCGCCCGGCAAGTCATCGGTGATGAGGATGCTCGACAAGGAGAGCTCTGTGAAGCTCGTCGCGGTCGACTTTCGCTGCCGTAAGAAGATGTCGTGCGCCTCCATGGTTGTCCTGGGCTCGTGTCTCGTCGAGATGGTGCTGTACGCCGAGCAGGAACACGTACCCATTTCCGGGCGGATGCTAATGATCCTCGGTCGGCTGTACGCTGAGACCCTCCACGCCCCAGTGTCTAAGCGGACTCGCTTCACCTGCGACGGTTGGCTCAAGCACTTTCTTCGTCGGTATGAGCTTTGTCACCGCCGTGGTCACGGAGAGATTGGGTCGGTCAACCTGCCGGTCGCGCGCAAGCGAGCCTTGAACCTGCGCAAGAAAATCGCCAAGTATCATCCTAATGACGTCTTCAAAATGGACGAAGCTGTGGTGGAGCAAGATCAGGACTTTTCGACACATCACCCCGATCAAGGCGTGTAACACCTCGCAAGGCTGTCAAGGCCCGCCCAGACGGATGCCAATGCCAGAGAAGTAAAATCCAACTGACAGCAGACTGATCCCCGGCGTATTCGATTCAGATCGTGGACATCGATCTCGACGGGGATGTGGCGTAGGGATCTGGCCGAGAAATGACTATCGGTCGGGTCGCACACTCAAATGTGGGACGCCCGATCCTGTCTGGGACAGACGTTGCCTTGCAGCAGGTCGTCAATCACAATCACTTCGGTGGAGTGACGGTAGTAACTAGAGCCTCGGCGGGACCTATTAAATACCCGACCGAGGCTAAATAGGCCTAACTCAGTGATGGGTGCGACCGAAGAAGTTCGGTCGTACTTAAGTGGAAGCCTCGGTCGCACTTAATCTGCAGTGGCGTAATCTTGCTCATCATTGATGAGTGTACGAGGGTCGCCACATCGAGATCCGTTTATACTAAATAATTGTATGTAGGATTAGGATTACCTATAGGATGATCTGCAGAGGTTCTCTGAGCCTCTGAATACTCAGTAATAAAACAGCAGTCTTCCCCCCGAGTCACCTAAGGGTTAAATCCGACTCCGGTTATTTTAGCTAGCTTATTGTAGTGCCTGGCTTAGTGGTATGCCTGTTGGGGAACTAAAGGTTCGTTCACCGAGGCCATGCCAAGAGTTGGCGCGGCTGAGAGGCTAGACTGGCCCTTAGAGTGTCG
The DNA here is from genome assembly GCA_030463285.1 of Phytophthora europaea. NCBI lineage: Eukaryota > Oomycota > Peronosporomycetes > Peronosporales > Peronosporaceae > Phytophthora > Phytophthora europaea. The sequence goes on along the minus strand of JAHQIV010000158.1, from coordinate 26,769 downwards.
TTCACTGTGTGGTGGTGGGGGGGGGGGGGGTTAAGTCCCCTAAAGTATATTTTACTACCGACCGAGGCTTACCTCGGTCCCCCTCATATAATGTCTAATCCGCCGGTACCCTTCTATCTGAGGGACTACAAAGGGTACGCGAAAGCGCTATATTGCATTCTAGCCCTCGCTTGTGGCTAGGAAGTGCAGGTTTTGGGTTGACCGAAGACAGCCTCGGTACACAAAGGCTTGTAACCAACCCGGTGTAAGAGATCGTTCCTGGGCTTCAAGTTTTGATCCAACTATCGTTGACCCTTGCGGGAAGACGTGTGATGGTGGTGGGACTCATACCGTACGGTAGTGAGATTTTCATCTTGTTCCTACACGACAGGGATGACGCCGATCTTGAAGATGGGCTCTGAATCTTGGCCCCACATGCGACGTAAACATACGGCAGAGAATCAGCAAGGCAACAGACGATTAAGGGAACCAATGTGAACGCGCCAAGTCCGGGAGCGCACTTGGTGGATACAAGGAGCGCAGGATAATGGTGAAGCAGGTTGCAGGGCAAAGGCTAACACATAAAACAGAGTCAATTTTCCCTTCTAAATCACAAGTGGTCTTCACATTAGCGCTACCGGGAACGGGATATACTTTGGCCCATCTGACGCTTCGCAAGTCACCAGAAGCCCTTCGAGATTGAATCACTTCGGACGCCAAGAACGCTTGGCCTAGCGTCCGTCAACTGTCACTACGACCCAACCCTAAAGGAAGCAGCAAGCAAGGAAAGGCAAGGTCACACACCGACCCCAAGGCAACCCCAGGCCCAGATCAACTCAGGCCTGCGAGTTTCGATCGGACGACCTAAGATCGAGGTCTCGACCCTACACCGGCACCCCGCGATCTGCAAATTTCGCGGAACCACTTCGCCACAATGCAGCGTTTTCCTACAAGGCATCGCCTACATCGAGCATATGTTTGGTGTCAGGGCCCGCACGCAAGAAGAAGATGATACCGTATGTCAATCATAGTGCCTACTAACAGCCCAGGGACAGAAAAACTACCGCTACTTTTCCTGGGCAAGGCCAAGAAGCCACCTTGGCTGCACAAGAAGCCGATGGCTCCGCTTTACCAGGGCACAAGCATAGGCTGGATGACTGTATCAGTCTTTCAGGACTGGCTGCGGGACCTGGACAAGTCAATAGGCGAGACCGGAAGAACGATCCTGCTGCTTTTGGATAATGCCCCTGTCCATAATCTTCGCCAGGGATTATAATATAACCCCTGGCGAAGGTTTTGCCCCCAACACGACAGCGGCGATCCAACCAATGGACCAAGGTGTAATCGCGAGGATCAAACGGCGCGTGCTGTAGGACTGCGGCGAAGAGGCTGTCTGAAGAAACAATGCTTTAAGTTGAGCTTTATTATCGTCAAACAGATAACTATTTTTAAAATCGTTTGTACGATGTAAGGTTAAACCACTGGCGATGATAGAGAAAGAAATGTGGTATCATGGTCGATAATACCGTAGCCCTCCGCTGTCCCACAACTTCTCGAATTTTAGAGCTCCTTCATGCGAAGCGCAACGTTGTGCTTAGCTCATAGGGTGCCGCCCAAAACTGTGAGGTGACATAGCTTTGGCATACGACCCTTCGTATTTTTTATAAGAAGCACAAAATATGGTGAGACCAAAAACTCGTCTCACCAGACTCGACATTTATGCCGCTCTTACGTCAAAGATGTACGATCGCCTTTCAATCCGAGCGCAGCCGCCTCCACCCCAGCGCCTGCTCAATTTCGCGCGCGTCCTGGAAAGACTTCGAGCATGAAGGTGGATGTAGTCGTCAGGGATCTGAGGCCCCCTGTAACCCCGAAGCCAATGTAGTTGATGACAGCAGCGACGGAGAGGTGGAAATCCAAGACTTCCTCAACGAGGAGCGCCCCATCAAATCCGAGTGCTTACATGGTATGTCAGCATCGAACGGCGAGGCTGCTCAAGGTGGATTAGCAGCTCGAGCAGAAATATGTGTAAGCATGGATGCCGTTCACGACGTCGATGATCGTCCTTCGACCAAGCAGCGCCAACGCGAGGTGTTCCTGAGCACATGTCATTTAGCGATGGAAAAGCGGTTGCAGCTTCGGCCCCACGATCACAACCTGCAAAGTGCGTGCCCCCACCAACCCGATATACGCCATTCACAAGGTAATCGTTTGGCGTATTTTGGATTCGGTCGAAGAGCTCCCAGTAGATCCGTCCACTCTATCAGATGCAAAAGCAGTGATTCAATCAAGCCCGCGGTCAACTTTTGCAGAAGCTACAAGGCCACCGAAGGCACGGCGCTTGGGTATGGGTCAGCGGTGACTCGGCGTTCATGTCGCAAACTGCGGCACTCGCGAAGCGGCGGTCTTAACTATGAGCGAGGCAGAGGTGGTGCGCCCGTCTCCAGCGACACAGGATACGAGGTCGTTGGGCTGAGTGGGTTTCGCGTGGGCGCGATATCTCCATGATGCAGACCGTCGGTGCATCGGTCGGAGGAGGGTTTGTCACCCCCTTCGGTCTTCGGACTCCGTGCTGTGATGACGCCCGTGGCAGGGTCGTAGAGCCCGTGGAGTCGTCGCTATTTACCGCAGCTCGGTTATCGTTTTCCAATTTGCAACCCTGAGGGTGAGTGCGGGAGCGACACAGAGGGCAGACTGACCGCCCCCATCGAAGGCTTCGAGGAGACCACGCTGGACCCCTTCGACTGGACGGCGTACTGGTGAGGGTAAGTGCGGGGGCGACACGGAGGGCATATCCATCGACGGTTTCGCGGAGGTCACGCTGGACTCCTTCCACGACTGTGTGATCAGCGTGCTGCTGAGTGTGAATGCGTGGGGATACGGAGAGGATGACGTACGCCACCACCGACGGCTTCGCGGAGGCCACGCTGGACCCCGTCGGCGACTGCCCGGGTTTTTCTTGCTGCTGAGCATAAATGCGGGGCAACGAGAGTATGCGGTAACTGAAAATTGTTTACAGTATATCCGCTAACACGATTGTAATCCGTAATCACAGCCATGGTCAGTTCTGGTCTATTAAGCATCAAAGCTGTAAAGCGTATCTGAACAATTTCTCAAGCTTTTAGGCCTAGCTCCGGTTCATCGGAATAGATGTTACTTCAGTCAGTTGTAGATCACTGAAGGTAGTGTTTTAAGGTACCCCAGTAGCGCGCGCATCGGGAGCACGGAGAGATTCACACGCTCTGTGCGTTCGTTTCTATGCGCTTATGAACGGAGCTTGAGCCTTGAAATTAGAAGAACCTCGTATCATCGTGGTTGCAAACATGATTCGGCAAGTACAATAGTACTCATGAATTTTTGGCCAGCAGGACCATGATTCCCTTTGACACAGATGCAATTTGGATCGATCAACTGGGTAAGTCTGTTTGCATAGCGCCACTTTGGGAGCCTCGCAGTAATCAGCCTTCTGCGTTGGTGCGCAGCATTAAAACCGGCACACGGTGTATTCACGATTTGTTCTGCTCCGGCCTTTGGGAACGATCCACGATTCTCTCGCGGTGAACGCAGGAACAGCGCTGCCAACTACCGTAGTTTCGGAATTGCGGATAAGTTTACTTGGCGTTGGAGCTGATTCATTGTTGTTCATGGTGTATAGCATTCTGTTGGCGGCTCTCAGGGGTTCTTGTCAGCTTCCATGAAAAAATTTCCTTTACTAAGGAGGCGACAAACGTTCACGGGTACTGGATGTAGATCCCTCGTCCATATCCCCACGAACTTCACCAAGAGAATCGATATCATGACCTACGCGAGAGCCCGTAGGGAGACATAGGGATTGCGCCGTGCAACGTCATTGTAACTTGTTGTCACTTCCTAATGAGGTACCGTCGGCCACTGAGAATCGACCGTGTAGTTGATCGATGCGATCCACGCCCTGTATAGCAGAATTATACTCCCTGGCGCACTTTGGTTACTTAAATGTTAGTAAGGTTTGCTTTATCCGGCGATATAGCATTCGAACCCACATTTACTGTGGATCTGTCAACTCAGCTTGCCGCTACGATATGCTTTTTAGGCACACACCTTGCTTCATCCTGCCTCTCTCGATAGAATGATTCAATCTGGCGAATCTCGGAAAGTGCCTGCTAGAGGCACGGACTGTACCACGGCAATAGAGCCCTAGTGAGCGTAGACTTTCAAGCAGGAGGCATGAAGTGTAAAAACGATCAGTATTCACTATTTGGCGTGCACCTTCTAACGAACTGGTAACCTCAATCACGTGATTTCTAATTTTGGATGAGTGCTTGGTAAGGCCAGATACGCGTCAATTTCTGTTGTGGAAATGCCATTACCTAGGCGGTTGTTCAGATCACTAGAGCAATGCAATTTAAAATTTATGATAATCCATTAGGTCGAGCAACAACAGAATTCAAGCTTGAAGTGATACTTCCCGGACGGCGTGCGGGGATTGTAAACAATCAAATGCATGACGTAAATGGGTCGGCAGGCGATGCTTGCGTCATTAACAGCGACGTTTCGACCAAGAATTACAAGGAATAGCAACGTTTTTTAGCATTAAGACCAACGGCCGAATTTTCGAAGCACTATCACAATTCAATTCCTCTGACGTAACATGCCCACGGAAACGCATATTACTTTGGATGTAGAGGAAGTCCCTGAAAAAAGTATCTCCATTGTCTAGCCAGTAACTGCGCGTCTCTCCCTTATCAACATACGCCATGTTGTCGTGTAGGGAAACACGATTACGTATCACAAAATTCCCAGTAATTTCATGAGCTCATCTAGATCAATCTTCTTAGTTTTCGCATTCCAATGCGCCGTCGCGTTAGTCATTTTAAAAAAACGACTACTTGCTGCCAAAGTGATAGTGGTGGAATGCGAAAAAGATAGCCGTAGCGGAGTGACCAAAATGATGGTTGCTATCAGCTCGCAAGTGGATCGTCGTTGAGCCATCAGTTTTGGCACAAATACCTGGAACCTCGTCTAATGATGCTGTCGGTGAAAAGGATATTTCCTGAATTATCTCCACCTCAGCTTGACAAAGATCAATATGCCACTCTTTGTGGCTTCAAAATGCTGGCCATTCATTATATCTAGACTCATCAATCTTCTTTTATTTTTTGGTGAAAAATGATTGTCGGTGTATTTGGGAAGAATAGTACAGAGAGCACTCCAGTGCTTAACTCCATGACAGACGACACTTTCATCAACCTGGGTTGTGTGCACGATTTTTCGTTTGAAATGCAGTGTTTGTCCATCGAATTTCAAAGCGAGGCGTTGATATGTCGATTGAGTCACCTTGTTTTCGTTCGAAATGATGTATCGCACTACAACACCAACTAGAAATGCTGCGCAACCAGCACAATAGTGCTTCGGCTTCATCCAATATATTTGGTCAGGTGAGAACGCAACTTGCGCGTTGACGATTGACAATCGTTACTTGTACTCGAAGCAAAAGTTCATTTTATAGGTGTCGACCGAGAAAGATTTCGCTTGACCTAGCTGTTGTTTTCTTTGCCTTGGAGCTTGTTGCGCCTTTCTTTGACGTGGTGTTGCTTCGATGGTTTGTTGCTGTCTTCTTAGGTCTGGTAGTGGGACGTACTCTTGATGGTGAGTTGGCGATTCGCAAAATGAGGTCGGCTAGCGACAGGGTTTCACACACGATGCCGGCCCTGGAGGAGAAGGATCAATGACCATCAGCGCTCTGTCAGAGATGGACGGCAGAGCTGACGCGGACGGCCAAGAGGTGGAAGAGAATTAGCCGGATCTTTGTTTTGACTTCCCCGGCGACGAGGATTTCGGCGAAGACCTGCCTGTAGGCATCACTGCTGCTGCTAGTTGCAACAACTCGGCTTTTACGAGGTACACCCCCAGCACGAGCGGTACGAACGCTGATGAGTCGAACCGCTTAGACGAGGAGACTGACACTTCGACCGTTCAAACTGTCGAGAGCGGCGGCGACTTGTCGGACCTGCTCGAATGTCCCGGCGTTAACGAAGGCCTGGAGTATGTCGCGTCCACCACCGGTAGGCAGGCGATCTACTCAGTGGAAGCTACGCTCCGCGGGGTTAAAGAAGCCATACTAGTCTCCATGCGCAGCAGCGACAGAAATATCTGCTATGACTATGACTATGCCGACGGGCGACGTTGCTCTCCCAGACAATACGTCTGTCGCTCGTATGTGCGATCGAGCGGAAGCGCTGCGCAACTCAAAACTCAGCAACTCCTTCAACAGATTGGGCGAAAGCAACCTGGCAGGGTTTCGCAACACTTGAGGGCGACGACTTACTCGATGCTAGCTACGCCAAGGCAAAGCGTATGAGAGTAGCAAAGGCGACCACCGTGTTAAAGCAACGGCTGAGCGATCTGGTAAACGCTTCCAATACGATGGGAGGTAGTGGCTTCGAAATGATGCTGATGGTGCACGAGGAAAACGAGCGCAAGGCCGAAGCCCGCCGTATCGACGAAGAGCAGCGTCGTCGTTATGATGTAGCTGCTCGTTAGGCACAATACCTCGCAGATAAGGCGGAAAAAGAGCAACGCGCCATCAAGACAAGATGAAGATGGGGGAGCGTGCGCGCCGTGAAAAATAGGAGGCTTCTGTCAGCACCCAGGTATGATGCTCTTGATCGGGGCGCTGATAAAGAAGAACTAAGCTGCACGCAGTTACAGGGTTACTTGTGCTTGGCGAATGCAACGGCGAAGTTGAACGCAAAAAAGGCAGTGTATTTGTAGCGTTACATAATTAGAGCAGCCCTTAAAGTCTGTTGAAGTTACCTCTTGGACCTATGGTACACTGTACCTATAGGCTGATGAGTGGTCTTGAGAGACCCTCTACAAACGTTGTCTATAGAATAGTAAGTACTAGTGTAGGTCTGGTTGGTCAGCCTTGGCCTTTGGCACTAGCCTGCTACATAAGCTTCTTTAATCTACTCACTTCGTCTTTTGACACCTTCCTACTTCCTCTCGCAGCCGCTTACGACTTCTACAGGTTATGAGCCCAAGCCAAGCCTTACGCGACGACTTCCCACGCCTCGTCGGCGCAGAGAACTTCGACGTGTGGAAGACTCGTGCGTGCGCAGCCCTGGACGGAATGCATCTCCTCGGATTTGTGATGAAGCTCGACTACGATGGTGTTTCCGAGGAAGAATGAAGAGAGCGATGGTGGGATCTTCGACGTCGACGACACGCCAAAGCCCAAGCCGGCTGGCACCGCAGATGTCGAGTCCGACGCCGTGGAGTTCAACGAAAGTGACGAAGAACTCAAGCCTTCCTCTGGGTCTGATGAAGACTCAGGAGATGACTTAGACTCTCCAGTCAAGCGCAAGGATCTACCCGCCATCCGCCCATTTAACCACCGCCAACTCGCCAAGGGACGCACGCGTGGCATCAAGGAGAAGCCCCAGCCTCTAAGCCAGCGTGAGCGTCGCCGCCAGGAAGCTAAGACGAAAGCTTTCCTGATGAAAACGATGGACAACACTCATGTCCGCCTGGTCGAGAATCTCACGATCTCCTACGAGATCTTCAACTTCATCTGCCAGAAGTATGAGGGTGCGGCTTTTCACGGCGACCCCTACTTCATCCAGCACTACTTGATGGAGATCAAGTACGAGGAGGGCTCAGATCTCACCGAGTTCTTCCTCAAGCTGGAGACCGCGATAAAAGCATCGGACGAATCCACCGAATCGGTGATGACAGAAGGATAGAAGTCTATCTACCTGTTCCATTCCATGCCCAAGTCTGGAGAATGGCCTCCGTATCTGGAAGGGTCGACGGAAGTACATCCCGTACGAGTACCTGAAGCAGAGTATTGAAGGCAAGGTACGCGAGCTCCAGGCTCAAGAGCGTTACACGCGGTCTAGCGGAACGCCGGAGACCAAGAATGAGCGTGCTCTGGTCGCTGCAGCACCTACGCCCCCGCCTTCAGGCCACACTACAGGAACTGTTTGCTCGTACCGCGATCGCCCGCACCACCACATCCGCCAGTGTCGTGGTCTACAAAAAGATCTACGCGACGGCCGTGTCAAGGCTGGCACCGTACTCCCTGCGAACTTTGCGTTCAAAGGAGGAAACACGAAGAGAGATCATCCGTATCGCAACGACAATAAGAGCTGGAACGGGGCCGCAACAGCAACGATCGTAACAACCTCAATCGTAGCAGGAAACGGAACAAGGGGAGTGAGGGCTCTAGCACGGCAACCGTGGCCAGCACCGTGATCAAGACCGCGCCAAGAACCGTCCCCTCGACTCCGATTCTGACTATGAGGACAATGAAACTGCTCAAGCCAACGTTTGCCTAGACCCCACGTGGACTATCGACTCTGGGTGGACGCGGCATGTGACGCACGAGCCCCAGTGGTTCAGTGATATCACTGCCAGTGGAGGCTCCATCACAGTTGGTGGGAAGAACCAGATCCCCATTGAAGGTATTGGGCGCGTTGATCTGGAAGGCATCGACTCCAAAGACAACCCGAAGGTGCTCTCCCTACATGGTGTGCTGTACGCACCCCAATTGCGCTTCAGTCTGCTGTCGGTCCCTGCGGCAGTGAAGCACGACTTCCGCTTCGACTTCGACCGCAAACAATGCGTCATGCAAACCGATCGACGCTTCAGCATTAAGGCACGTATGGCTGCCAGTACCGACCTGTACCAATTCCAAGCCAAGCCAGCGGCGACTTCAACGGCGCTAGTAAGCAACGATCATTTCTGCTTTTACACAAACGTCTTGGTCACCCTAACGTCCGTGTCTTGAATGACCTATCTAAGAACCAATCCATTCAAGGATTTGATGGATCTGTGTCTGTAACGCCTCAAGCAGAATACTTCTGCATTGCGTGCACGTTAGCGAAGTCTCACCGCTTCCCGTTCCATTCTAATAGAATTGTTGAACGTGCCACATCTCCTTTAGAAAAAGTGCATACAGATATATGTGGTCCTTTACCGGTTCCTAGCCTCACTGGGTGCCGTTACGTCTTGATCTTTATCGATGACTTCTCTCGATTCATGTTTACCTACCCGATCAAAGCCCGTAGCGATTTGTATGTCTGCTACGAAGACTTTAGGAAGAAAGCCCTGAATATTTTCAGAACGGATATCAACGTTCTTGAATGGCGTCGCCAGCACATCGACGACGAAGAGATCCGAGTGCTACAAGCCGATAATGCAAAAGAATACGAAAAGCTCGGGAGCCTGATATTCAAAAAGTATGGAACCCACGCCCAATTTACCAACGCATACACACCTCAGCAGAATGGTGTTGCTGAACGCCGCATGCGTACAATTATGGAGCGGGTTCGAGCTCTGCTGCTGGACGGCAAACTCCCCAAGCAGCTTTGGGCCGAGTGTGTAAGTCATGTGACTACACTAATCAATATGACGCCGAGTTCAGACTGAAGGCCGCACACCGTACGAGCTGTGGTACAATCGTATCCCATCCATGAACTACATCAACCACGTGGGAGGTTGCGCGGCGCTTCCTGCGCCGACTTGCGAGATGCAAGGCGTGCTTTCGTCTACTCCGCGATGGTCAAGAACAACTTTACTTCGCAGTTGCAGGCCGTCGTGGGGCACGTGTTCTCGAGGAGATTCCTCTCGTCGACGGAATCTACATCGTCGCAGCTTATAATCACAGCTTTATTGGACATTGCATCATGCTCACAGTTCAAGGCAACAAGCGACTCATCTACAACTTGATGGAAGGTAAGCCAGTTCCATCGGCGGAGGACTGGATCAACTTCTATGCATTCATTCGTTCATTCATCGTCTTCAAGTAGGAGTAGATGATAGGAGTCGGTAGGGATTTTCGCGGGTTTGCCTTACTGATAATGAACTTTTCCTAGCAAATTGCTGTGCTATACATGGTATATATTTCGTGTGCCTTTATAATTCGGTATTAGACCAGGGAAACCTCAATGAGGGAAAAACCTTGTGCGAATGAAAAGATAAAAACCCAGTGGGAAAAAGATCTAAAAAAAACGCAGTACAAATAGGCACGCTTCATGCATTCGTGAGTTTACTACACTGAGTGGCCAGATCGATATTCCAGGGATTGCATCCTGAGCATGGCCCTTAGTTCTCTGAACTGATGCTTATCTAAAGCTTTAGTAAAAATATCTGCAACCATTGATTTTGTACCACAGTAGGTAACGTTAAATTCGTGTCGCTCAACCTTTTCTTGCACAAAACAGTATCTCACATTAATGTGCTTTGACCTCCCATGAAGTTCGGGCTTATAGCTGATTTTAATGCAGCTCTGGTTGTCCTCGTAAATAGTATTTGCTTAAGTTGCAGTAAAACCCAGTTCTTGAAGGAGGAGTTTGAAGAATATCATCTCTTGCATGCAGTGGCATAAGGCAATGTATTCTGCCTTGGTTGTTGAGAGTACCACGGTGTGGTGTTTGCGCGAAAGCCATGAGATTGGACTGCCTGCGAGCATAGTCACATATCCACGGACCGACCGTCTCGTGTCTGGGCAGTTGGCATAGTCAGAGTCACTATATGCAGTCAAGGTATCGGCGAGATTGTAGGGTGTAACATCGAGCGATCCACCAAGTAGGAGACCATAGTCCTTCGTTCCGGACAGATATTTAAGCCTTCTGACGACTGCCTTCGTCGCGTCACAGTGCTCCATGCCTGGATTAGCTAGGAATTGGCTGACCTCACGCATGTAGAATGCCATGTCGGGTCGTGTGCCTACCATGAGGTACATTATACTGCCTACGGTTTCGCGATACGGAATATCTTTCATCGCATCTTTCTCGGCCTCACTGCTAGGTTGGCTGCTTACGGAGAGTTTAACGTTCCGTTCTGCTGGAGTTGCAATGGGGTATGGAATGTACTCGCTGAAACGGTCAATGACCATCGTAGCGTACTTGTGTTGGTGGATAAATATCGTTCGGTTCTTACGATCACGTTGAATGGACCAGCCGAGTAAATACTTCACCTCCCCTATATCTGTCATGGAGAATCGCTTCTTCAGGGCTGATTTCAATTCACAGACGAGTGCTGGAGTGGGCGCAATGATCAGAAGATCGTCAACATACACTGCAATGTAGCAGGTAATTCCATCACTAGTGCGTTTGAATACACAGCTGTCCTTAACGAGTTTATGAAAACCAAGACTCTCCAGGAACGTTGACAACGTACACGAGGGGCTTGTTTCAACCCATACAGGCTCTTGAGAAGCTTGCACACAAGGTGCTCCTTACCCGGGATAGTGAAACCTTCCGGTTGAGCCATGTAGATCTCCTCCTCAAGACAACCGTTGAGGAATGCCGTTTTGACATCCATTTGATGGATTTCGAGATCGAGCAAAGCTGTGATAGTGAGGAGAAGTCTGAGTACTTCCATTCTGATAACAGGGGAAAAGATCTCGTAATCAACACCGTGTTGTTGAAGGAAACCTGTGATAACTAGTCGCGCTTTGAAGCGGTCGATCTCACCTGTACCAGTATACTTGACTACGAACACCCAGCGGCTGGTGAGAACCTTACGTCCTTTTGGAGAGGGTACCAGCACCCACGTCTTATTGTCCATTAGGGACTTGTATTCTGACTTTGCTGCTTTACGCCACTGTTTAGCGTGAGACGACCTCATGGCCGCTCGATACGTAGTGGGTTCTGTCACATACCGAATGGCTAGTAGTGTGTACAGTAGCTCTCGTCGTTGCTCCCGTTCCTTGATGTCTTCAGGAGAATCAAGGGCGTCCGCCGCTGTATCCATACGGGGTCGCTTGATGACAGGCGATGAGGTTGAGGTGGGCGCTGATTCCGTTCGAAACGAGTAGTGTACCACGCGCTGGTCAGACGTGTGGGTTACGGTGTGATCAAGTGCCTCTCTGGGTCGAGGCATGTTTCGCTGAGAAGTAGACTCTGCAGTTGCAGGCGTTGCAGCTTCATGTGTCTGTATTGGTGCAGGGTGTTGCGTCTGCGAGTCTAGCGGTGATCCAGAGGTGGACATTAGATTGGATAGAGAGGGAAATTCGTCCTCTTTGAAGACTACATCACGACTGTAAATGATTGCATATGTGTGGATGTCCATCAAGAGATAACCTTTCTTATGATCAGGTACACCGAGATACATGCATAACCGTGCTCGAGCATCGAGTTTGTCTCGGTATTGCTCCGTGATGTGGACGTATGCACTGCACCCGGTGGTGCTCTACACCGAGAAAAACGTCACTCGCAGGGCAAGCCATGGCCAAGATTCGGAAGACAGGGGTAGCGCGCAGTGCAGCACTCCGGGGCATGCCGCCCGTGGGCTCTTCGCGCTCGCGGAGGAGGAAGCCTAGGAGTGCCGCCAATCTCAGGGACAGGAAGAAGGCGAGGGCAGCGCGCCGATGTGCCTCTACTGAGGGGGAGCACACGGCATCAAGGACACCAAGCGAAGCCACAACCGCGGAGGACAGGGCAAGCAAGGCTGTGGGGGCTACGAAGAGCGAGGCTGCGGAGCCGGGGGAGATGCCCACTTTTTTTTAAATAAATTCCATTTTTTTTACTTCATGGTAAGGCAAGGAAGCCAGTGAGCGATGTCACTAAAGTGAGTGCCGTTTGTGACAATCATGTAGCCATTCAGGCAGCTGCTTCCACAGTTCAGCCTGGTGCCTCCAACTACCCTGCGGTCCAGACGGACGGCGATGGCGGCTGGGCATGCATGGTATGCACATACCGCAACAGCGACGCAGTTGTAGATTGCGCGAACTGCAATTGTCATTGTGAGGATGTTGTACCCAAATTTGGGGATGGTGTAGCTATCCAGGACGCTGTTGCGACCGCAAAGGCTGCTATTGACACAGACCGAGTTGCTACTTCCACAATCCCACCAACTGTCGACACAGTCCGAGCAGCTACTGGCACAACACGTGTCGCTACTGCCACTGTCCAGGCGGCCAATGGCACAGACCGGGTCACTGCCAACCATGACCAAGTATACTATCCCATATACGGGAAGTACTACACTGGACCTGATGTTACCGTAAGCTCAGACTATGCAACCACCTTCCAGACCTGGAAGGTGGCTCGAATCAATGACCGGCGTGACACGGCTCGTGGGCATGAGTACCATGTGCTTTGGATCCGCCGGTAGAAGGAAAGTAGACGATACTACTTGCGCTCGTGGGAGCCGAGATATAAGTTGTTGGAGGATAATTTCGAGAAGGAGGTAGACCTCGTAGATCGCTTGAAGGCCTCCGATGTCGAGAAGTTCGAGGCCTTCTGGAAGAACGATAAGTACGGAGTATCCCTGCTGGGAGCAGATACAGAGGGTCTTTGTCTGTTCAACGCGCTCAAGCGTGCAGCCAAGTTGGCGGGACGTCCCGAGATCGTCACTCAACAAGATATCGATCAGTTCGTCCAAGATGAACTTTCTCTCTACAACCGTGACCTAACCTCAGGGCGACCTCTCAGTCTCTCTTATCAAGCCCGGAAGCCCGCGAGCTTCTGACACACCTTAGCTCGTGTAGCCACACTGTACCTATAGGCTGATGAGTGGTCTTTAGAGACCCTCTACAACCTATTATACTAACGTTGTCTATAGAATAGTAAGTACTAGTGTAGGTCTGGTTGGTCAGCCTTGGCCTTTGGCACTAGCCTGCTACATAAGCTTCTTTAATCTACTCACTTCGTCTTTTGACACCTTCCTACTTCCTCTCCCAGCCGCTTACGACTTCTACAAAGTCAAATAACAACGACAATATGATGAATTTTCAATGTATTCATCACTTATATATCTTGACCGATATTAGGCCATTGGGCTATGCTACTCTACCACTCCAAGCTACTTCGCAACGATCGAGCTGAGAAGTAGTGAAAGAAGTCAAAGAACACCGCGGGTCTTGTTGATATTGTCTCAAAGACAAAAGTAAAAACACCAAAGCATATCCTACTTCGGTATTTCCATGGCGCCTGCGAACGTGGTTCGAATATCGGAGATCCCGACCGGTCGAACGCGGTAATTAACCAGCGAGTAAGATTGTTCACCCGCATACATCAAAGCTTCGCAGTGGAAGATTCAAACAGAGGTAGACCTTTCGAATGCTACGCATGCCCCACTTCGCGGTCTTCCTCACCGAGGTGATCGCGTTGTACAACGTACGCACTGATCTGCAAAATAAAGGCAGAATTCGGTCCGGTCACCGTCCTTGAGTGGCGCAAGGATCCTGCTCGTCGTAGACATGAAGCACGGGTAGGCGAAATCGGACACGAAATTCATGCGCTCGTCCGGACAGTGCCTAGGGCCCGTCAGCTTCAAGTGAAACTCGAGCAAGTATCTGAGTCATTCCACGAGCCCGGGTAGTTGTGTTTGCTGTGGTGTAGTAAACATCATGTTTCTGTGACTGGTGTGGCAAGACGCCGAACCTCAGGGACACCAGTATGTCTCAGAATGGGGTCTCAGAGTGAGAGCGGTCTCCTGTCTCAGCTTCAGAGCGGTCAAGTGTTTCAGATTGAGACCAGCCACGGTACTATCTCACCGAGATATCAAAAAAAACTCATTTCATTAGGTATTTGTATACGACTATAGGAAACAGTAGATAGAGCCCTAGCGGCTCTCCCGAAGATATAACAAACCAACAGAGCAGTATTTTCTAAGTCCAAGACAAGTGTATACTCTTCCGGTGAGTCACTGCACGGGCTTGAATTATTGTAATGGGCCCTCCATTTACATAAGTAGGTAGATCTCTTACAGATATTGCATAAGTAGGCACAGCAGCACACGGCTAGCGTGTGCTGATATGTCATCATCTGATTGGCTGAAAGTGGGGGAGCCAGACCCCATTCCAGCCAATCAGCTGTTGACCTGCATTTGAGTGGTTCACATTAGACCACGGACCCCCGCCCTGGTCCCAATAATAAAACAGAGTTGATTTTACTTCGGACTAAATACTTGGTCTGAGTTCTCTGGATTTTTAATCCAGAGTACTTACGAGAACGCAACTCGACGTAAAAAAAACTTTATTTCTTAATACTTAAATCCTAAAAATAAAAACGTTGTGATGAGATTACTTGCGAAAATATCTTCACAAGAATATGCACCTGTTATCTCAGAACCTCTTAACACGAAGCAAAAGTATACAAACTTCAAATTAAATAGTTTAATAATCTCAGAAATCGCATGCTTTCTCGAAGTTCACGGAAAAATAGAGGCTTTCGCGTTGAAATAGCAACTATTTGAGTAGGATATACGATTCCAGAGATGACGGGAAAACGTAAAGTACGATGATGCCGGGCATCTCTGTTTTGCGTGTGGGTTTTGTGGTGCAGTATAGACTCGAGCGAAGTTCTAACGTGTTGTATGCTAGTAGCACTGCTAAAGATGAGATCGCTGCCGCTAGTAAAAATAAATACGCATACCGCTACAGTCCCAACGATAGCACCAGGTTGACGTAGTTCGAGGTTGACGACTATTTGTGAGCGGCGAAGATAGTAGCGAGTAGCTGTGTGTATCCGGTTCCGTACCGAGGTGAGTAGGGCTTCTTCGGTGCCACGGCAGCGGGGGTTTTGCCGTGAATACGGAGGAGGGCTGCTGCGGCGACCGAAAAAGCAAGACTGAGGGTGGTGGTGGCGGCCTAAGTCTGTTCGCTAGATTGATTGATAGTGCTTTGAATGGAGTTGACCTTTTTGGTTCAGAATTCCGGGAACTCCCCCCTATGGATAGTTCCTAGGAAATCCGTGGGTGGTTCCGCGATTGAATGTGTCACGCAGATACTGTGGCTGCGAAGCAGGCGCAGGAGATGCGCAGCTGCATTTTTTATTAAAACGTAGCAGGAAATGGGGCGCTCCCCCGTGCTCGAGTCTTTCAAGAACTGTTTCCGCTACCACTTCGGCTCACTAGCCTTCCGCGCTTTCATCGTCGCGGTCGTCCAGTTCATCCGCGCTGCGTTGTTGTATTTGGGCCACCCTGCAGAGGTCGAATCTCGTGCTAAAGGTCGTGATGAAAGTCGTTTAGTGCTGCTTGTGTGTCTGGAGAAGTGCCCCCCCCCCATCCAAGAACGCGTACATCCTCATCGCCATGAAGGGTTATAGCTTTTTCTCGTCGGCCAATGACGCGTTCAAGATCTTGCTGGGCAACATCGCGCAAGTAGGCGCCGTCTCCATCGTGACGTTCCTGCTCATAGGCGCCGGCAAAGGGGCCGTCGCACTGAGCTGCGCCATCGCCATGTTCGCCTACTTGGAGAAGAACAGCGCCGACTACGGCGTGGGAGGAGCCCACGAGTTGTCGTCCCCTCTGGCGCTCATCCTACTAGGCTGGTTCGTGGCATCTACGCTGGTCAGAGTGTACGAGATGGCCGTCGACACGATCATCCCCTGCTTCTGCGAGGACCAGGAGCTCTACAAGGCATCGATCGGGCCAGTACTTCATGAGCGACTTGCTCAAGAAGTTCGTAGCCAGCGTCCTCCGGCCACAAGCCTGGCCACGCCGAGTTTTCTTCCAGCGCCGACGCCCAGACCGACAAACCGTAAGCGTAGCAACCACCTTCCACTTTGTGCATCAATGTTTCCGTTCCAAGTTGAAGTTAGGGTCCTCTATTCAAGTCACTTATTAGTCTGACCATGTGATCGCAGCATTACAACAATGATGTATGACCAGCGCTACCAGCCCAACCCTCTAGTTAATACCTCGTCCTACAGCTATAACAGCTATAACGTCTACTCAAATTCTACGAGTTTTTTAGTTCGTCAATAAAATCCAGAGCTTCCCCGTGTGGAGCACGGCGTTAGTATTACTGAGAACTGGATGCTTCCTCACCGCTACGTGTAAGCTAGTGACGGGTACTCACTAGGCCCGTTAAACCTGGTAGCACTTAGTAGTCCTACCCATGACCAAGTTCGAGATGAGTGAAGACCAGCCCGCCGGACCTCCAGCCATGACTCTGGAGCACGCGGCCTTCTCCCATCTCACGTCCATCGAGTGGCAGCTCCACCGCCTCGCGGCGGTGTCCGGAGAAGTTGTCGTCACGTCTATGCTGAGCTCAGCGACGCCCGACCAACAGCGCCAAGTCATCCAAGAGTTCATGGATCGCGAGTTTGCCGAAGCAAAGCGGCGAGTGTCAACTCCCTCGCACGCGTCCAAGAACAACGCTGTGAAGATGGAGACCTCTTTGCATTCTGGGACGGGCTCAGATCGTCTCGCTCTGAACCGCTGGTTCAGGGAAATTGACATCGCGATCGCCTCGAGGTTGATCGAGGTGCCGTCAGCGAAGGTGAACGTCTTGCTCTCTCGTCTCTCCAGCAAGGCCAAGGAATGGGCCCTCGGCAAGCTCGTCGTCGACCAACACGCGTTCCCGACTCTGGAGGCGCTCCAGAGTGAACTGCGTCTCGCCTTCGAGCCACCTCAAGATGAGTCGCGCGTTCGAGCGACATTCTTCGCCTTCAAGCAAGGCAATATTCCCATGTGTGACTACGTCCAGAAGACGCGCCACCTCGCTTCGGGTATCATCATGAAGCCGATTGACATGACGTCACAAGTCCACTTCTTTGTATTCGGCATGCGCGAAGGCATGACGCGGTATTGTCTCACGCGAGCTGAGCCCGCCACTCCGGAAGAAGCTTTTGCCCTCGCGCTGCGCGAGCACTACGTGGTGGCGCCATCGTACGCGAGTTCGATGCCAGTGGAGGTTCACTCGTCGGGGCCCGAGCCCATGAAGATCGACGCCGTCGAGGCTTCGCAGCGCCAACAGTGGCCGTCCTCGGGTAGAGGACGAGGTGGTCGAGAAGCCCGTCCGATGATCTGCTTCCGATGCCGGAAGTCCGGGCATCGTGGGGCAATGTACCGCGCGCCGGCCCCAGTCATTGCGCACACGGCCGCACAACCAAAAAACGGCCGGGACCAGTAGGGGCGGATCGCCCTACTGGTTGGAACGGAGGCACGGGTCCCCCGGTGGCAACCCGACCTTCTAGCCCCGTGCTTTACGCACATTTTAATGCCACCACTGCCAGTGGCGACTCGAGACTGATCATCGTCTTTATGTCGCCGGCGCTCAGCGACCTCTCCGCGCGCTCCTGGACTCAGGCGCGACGAACAACTTCTTCCGAGCTTCGTGTCCGTCGATTCTCCTCGCGGGCGTTCCCGTGCGAGATCTTCCTGGAGATGTCGTTGTCAAGCTTGCGGATGGGAAGCCTCGCCGCGTCTCACGGCGAGAAGTGTCGTAGCCGTATACGTTCGACGGCTTCCACAGCAACGACACCTTCATCTTGTTCAAGACGAACTACGCGTTTGACTGTATCCTGGGCATCCCATGGTTGGTCCGGTATCAGCCCCAGATCGACTGGCTGGCTCGGTCAGTCAAACGGCGTCAGGATTTCGACGTGAGCGATGTCTTCACGAATCTCTTGGTCGCGCCAAGAGATTGACCCCATGTCACAGTCGTGGAAGGGGCGTCCACGACGCACGTTGTGCGCAGAGCGAGCGATGGCCCTCTCTGCACGACTTGCGCGGTGCTACTGACTGGTAACGACGATGACGAACCCGCGCGTGGGCGCGCGAGCGAGAGGCGAGCGGTTGAGCATCCGTGGCTACGGATGCTCAAGAACGAGACGGTTGAGCAGAGGCTCCCGTATGTGAATGCGGCGATTGAGCAGCGGCTCCCGTCTACGAACGAGGCGGTCGAGCATTGGTTCCCGCATGCCAGCGAGGCGGTCGAGCAGTGGCTCCCACATGTCAACAAGGCGGTCGAGCAGCGGCTCCCGTATGCTAACAAGGCGGTCGAGCAGGGGCTCTCGCATGACGATGCCGCGGTCGAGCAGCTGCCACCGCGCGCGAACGGCGCGGTCCAGAACAAGCTCTCGCGCCTAGAGAAGGGTGAAGCCTCGTCCAGCGAGAGCTACACCTCAGTCTCGAGCAGGGGCTCGGGACGCACGAGGACGTCCCGCCGATCGCCGAGGCGATTGAAGCCTCGCCGTGCCCCAGTGGACATGTCCCAAGCCCCGGATGAGTCGGTCTGCACGGTCGAGTACGTGGACGGCGCTCCCAACCGCACTCGTGACATCGAGGTCGCGAGTCCGCCTCGCGACGCTAAAGCCATCACGAGTCTCCCAGGCCTCTCCTGGAAGAAATTCCTCCAAGATTTCAAGGTTGGAGACATCGAGCAAGTGTGCCTGATCACCGATGGTGACTCGGTGCCCCACGCGATCAACTCCGTGGACTCGGAGGAGACGTCGTCGCGACCGAAGAGCGCTGAGCCAAAGTCAGCGCGCGAGGAACGTTTTGCTGCGCAGTCTTGGGAATCGCTGAAGGCGTCGGGCAACCCGATCTACGAGACGGCTCGTGAGTTCGCCGACATCTTTCCCGACAAGATCCCTGCGGAGCTGCCAGCAGATCGTGGCGTGCGCCACGAGATTGATCTCGCGCCTGGGTCAAAGTATTGTGTGACACGGCAGTGGCCACTGCCGCGCGACCAGGTCAAGGTCATTGACGACTTCTTCGAAGTTCGCCGGCAAGCCGGCCACGTCCGCGAGAGTATCTCGCCGCACTCGAGCCCGACCTTCTGTGTGAAGAAGGCCACCGGCGGATGGCGCATCGTCCACGCCTTCAACAAGCTGAACGACGCCACCATCCCGGCCCAGACTCCGATCCCCCGCAAGGACATGGTACTGGACTCCATGTCGGGCAACGTCATCTATAGCGTCATCGACCTGACCAATAGCTTCTATCAGATACTGATGCGAGAGAGCGACATTCCTCTCACGGCAGTCAGCACTCCCAGCAGCATGCTCTGGGAGTGGCTCGTCATGCCCCAAGGCCTGAAGAATGCACCCGCGACGTTCAATCGCATGGTGTCCCAGGTGCTTAGCCCGCTCCGTGACTTCGCACCGAGTTACTTCGATGATATCTTCCTCCACAGTCGCGCTGAAGGTGATCTCAACGCAGTCGAAGTTCATGTGCGGCACTTGAGGCTAGTCTTTCAAGTGATGAGAGAGTAAAAGCTGTATGCCAACCTCAAGAACTGCGTATTTTTGCGCACCGGAGATTCCGGTGCTTGGTTGTTATGTGAGCAAGAATGGAGTACGCGCTGACCCAGAGAAGATTTCGTCTATTGGTTCATGGCCTACGCCTACAAGTCCCACTGAGCTCCGTCAGTGGCTGGGTCTGGTGAACTAATTGCACAAGTACACGAAGGACTATGCTGGACTGATCCAGCCTCTGTCGTCGCTGCTGAAGAAAGACGCCACGTGGTCTTGGCGTCCTGAGCACCAAGTCGCGTTCGACTCGGTGAAGAAGAGTTTGGCGTCAGCGCCAATCCTGATGCTTCCAGTCGACGCGAAGCCCTTCCATGTCGTGTGTGACGCTAGCGACTTCGCTATCGGGTGCGCGCTCATGGAGTTCGATGACGAAGGCCACAAGCCGGTCATGAGCTACCAATCACGACAGATGAAGCCGGCGGAGCGCGTCCACGACAAGGAGCTCCTTGCTATGCGGTACGCTCTGATCAAGTTCAGAGTGTATCTGCTGGGTGAGCAGATGTTCGCCGTGTACACGGATCACGCATCGCTGCGGACAGCGATGAAGTCGCCACATCTGTCCCAGCGCATGGCGCGCTGGTTGTCGTTCGTCGCCGAATACAACTTCGTCGTACACTACAAGCCTGGCAAGAACAACATCCTCGCCGGTGCGCTGTCTCGGCGACCAGATTACGATCCTCGGACTGTGCTGGGTTGTCAAGTGATTGACGGCGAAGACGAAGATGACGACCATTGTGCCGTGTGCGCAGCGTCAGGGATCAACCTGACGAACGTAGCCCCTGAGATGGATCTGCGCGACGAGATCGTTGCGGCGTACGCAGACGACGCGGTCTACGCCGGCATTTTGACGTACCTCCGCTCCCCCAGTGACGAGACACTGGGGACACTGTCGCGCAACACGCGTAACCAGATCGGCCGCTATCGCCTTGACGGCGATCTGTTGTGCTACAACATCGACCAGTTCGACGCTCTTCGAGTCGTCGTGCCCAACGACGACGACCTACGAGCTCGGATCATCCACGAGTTCCATGACAGCCCCATGGGCGTGCACTTGGGCCGCGAGAAGACATTCGCAGCTGTGTCACGCGACTTCTACTGGCCCCACATGTACAAGTGGGTGCGCAAGTGGATTCGCACTTGCGAGACCTGTCAACGGGTGAAGCTGTCGAAGTCATCGCAGGCTCCCCTGCGGCCGCTGCCGATCGCGACTGAGGCCTGGCGCTCGGTCTCCACGGACTTCATCTTCGGTCTCCCACCAGACGCCGAAGGTCGCACTGGTGTCTTGGGCTTCGTGGGTCGGTTCACGAAGATCGTGCATCTCATCCCTGTGTGCGACACGGTCACCGCGGCCGAGACCGCGGCGCACTTCATCGACTGCGTTTTCTGTCACCACGGCCTGCCCGAGTCGATCGTGTCCGACCGCGATCCGCGGTCCAGCCTCTTCCAGCTTCTGGGTACGAAGCTGTCGATGTCGACGGCAGCACATCCGGAGACGGATGGCCAGACGGAGCGAGTCAACCGGGTTCTCGAAGATGTTCTTCGAAGCTACGCGACGTCCTTAGCGAGTTGGAGTTCCTTCCTGCCCCTTGCTGAGTTCGCAGCCAACAACGCTGAGCACGCGTCAACGGGTCTGAATGCCCTTCTTCGCCAACAACGCGCGCCATCCGCGCGTGCCCGCTCTCATCGCCGTGGGCCACCCGACGGTGCCTCGTGGCTCCACTCTGGGTGGGGATGAAGATGATGTGAACGACACGACGAGTGCAGCTCACGAGCCCGTGACGCTGAATGCGGTCACCCGAAGAAGGCTCTTGCGACGCTGGCGTCCCCTCTCGCAGCCTGGGCTGTGCGTACCCTGATCGATCCTGGTAATGCCGGTGCTCCAGTCGCTGTCAACTACGCGCCGAAGTCTCCGGTGCGTCCGGTCGATAACGCCGCTGTTTCGGAGTTTGTGCTGCAACGTCAATCGATCGCCCGGTTTGTGCGAGGCGCGCTGCAAGACGCAGTGGATAAGCAGAAGTAAAATGCTGACAAGCGTGGGCGCAAGAACATGGCTACATTCAAGACAGGAGATCAAGTGCTCCTGTCGACCGACGGCATCCACTCATCAGCTGTGACGAACCTTGGCGCGAACAAACTTGAGCCTCGTTTTATTGGTCCCTTCAAGGTCTTGAAGGTTAATGGTGACGCCTACACGTTGGATATCCCGTTATCTCTACGCCTCCACCCGACGTTCTACATCGGGCGGCTCAAGCGCTATCACCCGGCAGCGATTCCGGACTTTGGCCACCAGCACACCCTGGCGGAGCACGACCACGACGCCCCTCGCGACAACCAGCGACGTGATCCGGGCCGGTACCGACGTGGCGGCCCTCCACCGATTGTTGATTCGACGGGCGACACGCGCTGGATTGGGGATTGCATTGTTGATCACGAGGACCCACCTCGTGCGAGTGGCCGGGGTCGCCAACCTGTTCGAGGCTCCCGCGCAGTTCCAGCCGCGCGACGATACCAAGTACGTTGGCTCGGGTTCCCACCTGAAGAGGACACATGGAAGCCACGTACCGTCCTCCTTCGGGACGTTCCCGATGTCGTTCAAGACTATGAGCCGAAGATTGCTAAAGTCGATGAGTCCGCGGCACTCCCCACGGAGACTGGAAGTGCAGACGACGGCGACAGCGAACGGGAACCCCCAACGCAAGCACGCGGCGGGGTTCGCCGTGATGATTAAGAGCCAAAACTGATGACGACCCCCGGACTCGATCCGGTGACCTCCGGCTCGACGGCTCAGAGCTTGACCACTGAGCTGACTCGACTTCGAGTCGCCTCGATGACGACCTCTTCCGTGCAACCAAGCTTCAACCGACCTCAAGCACCGGCATCTGTCCTCGCTTGTGCCGCCACAAGTGTCATTCGACGCGCTCATGCTGTTGTTCGTGAAATCCGAGATCTCCACCGCCGACGAGCTTTGGACCAGCGTACACTCAGCCGCCTGAGTGCATCTTCACGTCATGGGGCTTGCTTACAGGTCCACCTTCTGCGGCTCGTGGGGTATCCACGATGTGTCCTGCAATGGGTCCGTGTCTCGGTGGCCGAGTGCCTGACGCTTGGTGATGCCGAAGCGCGCGCGCAAAAGCTCCGGCCGCTCACGCATCGTGAACGAAGCGTATGTCCCGCGTGGGGATTGAACCCACGTGCACCAGGATGGCATAGTGCGTGCTTGCGCACTGCACCGCGCCGCTGTCAATCAGCGGCGATGAAAGATGTCCAATCTGATCCTGTTGGCGCGTCGATTCGAGTCGACGGCCCTGTGTCCTCACGCCAGCAGTTACTTCGAAGGGTCGCTTCGAAGAGTCATGCTGCGCTGATCGCCATCTTGGGTCTTCAACACACTCACCGGGCGCTACTCTCCGTGCTCGTGCTCGTCGCCGAGCGCCGTGTCCGTCGTCCAAGCTTCGTCGGTCACCGACTGCCGTGTTCGTCGTCCCACGGTTGTCTTCAGTTGTTTTCCAGTGTTCTTTGCGCTTACGTTGCGCAAACGCAACTTTGAGAAGAAGGTAACGTAATCGGCCCTCCATTTACATAAGTAGGTAGATCTCTTACAGAATCGACAAACAGATTTAAAACGTATTTGTTTGTCGAATAGCTGTTAATGAAGCATAAATAACTGATACTAAACATAATACTAAAAAAATAGGGCGGCATAAGTAGGCACAGCAGCACACAGCTAGCGTGTGCTGACATTTCATCATCTGATTGGCTGAAAGTGGGGGAGCCAGACCCCATTCCAGCCAATCAGCTGTTGACCTGCATTTGAGTGGTTCACATTAGACCACGGGCCCCCGCCCTGGTCCCAATAATAAAACAGAGTTGATTTTACTTCGGACTAAATACTTGGTCTCAGTATTACTGAGAACTGGACGCTTCCTCACCGCTACGTGTAATCTAGTGACGGGTACTCACTAGGCCCGTTACAATTATGCTGCCGTCGGTACCCGAGAGGCATAGCTTGTAGAGGTAGCGCCAAGAGATCAAGGTCGGCCTCGGGGTGGGACGTGTCTCGCCAAGCGCGAAGAAAAGTCCCGCCGACTCGGCGGGCCGGTACGCCGGATAGCCCGGGTGCCGTGACACTTCTAGCCGAGCTGCCTTTGCACTCGGTGACCTGTAAACGCGCTCGCGCGCCGTCGTCCATCCTTTGGTGGAGGGCACAGGATTTAATTGGACGGAGCCAGCTAGCTCGGCTCGGCTCCGGAGAGACTGACTTGGTTGGTCGGTGTCTGCCAAGGCGAGACACTCACTCTCCCGGAAGGGCCGAACCGCGAGGGGACACCCTCTGCGTAGCCCGAACAAGCGCCGATCCAACTCGGCGATTGTTGTGGTTTGTGTGGAAACTCACATCTGACGGTATTTGTGTTTTTTACAACACCACAACTTGTACAACGTACGCACTGATCTGCAAAACGAAGGCAGAATTCGGTCCAGTCACCGTCCTTGAGAGGCGCGAGGATCCTGCTCGCCGTAGACGTGAAGCACTGGTAGGCGAAATCGGACACGAAATTCATGCGCTCGTCCGGACAGTGCCTAGGGTCCGTCAGCTTCAAGTGAAACTCGAGCGAAGTATCCGAGTCATTCCACGAGCCCGGGTAGTTGTGTTTGCACCAGATAATGCCGCTATTGGCTGCAAAGCAAATGATGCCGGCGACAAATACCGAGTGCAACCATCCATTATATATGGCGTTCTGCAGGTCCGCGTTGGATGGTAACTGGACCTGTGTACATCCAAAAACATGTAAGCAAAAGTACAAATAGATATGCGGATGATGTTAGAACTTGTTTGCACCCGTAAGCGGAAATCTTTGCGGTCGATAAAGCCGAACGTATGCTTCAATACAGGCTCGCGCGCCTCGACCAACTTGACCAGCTCTGTCTGACGAGAAGGCAAGGGCCACGAGATGCGTGCCGTAGCGTAACCATCCAACACCTGCGATAGCGCCTCTTCAGCTCTGCGTAGCCTTCTTAACAAGCTGTTGGACGCCACCCTAAACAGCAGTCGCAACGTACCGATTTCCATTGGGTCTGCGTAGAAGGATTAGATGAGCGCCAATGGTAGCGTAGCTTTGGCGACCGTCCCTTGACTTTGGCTGTGGGATGTAGTAGAAGCGCGAAAATCTTCGGAGAAGTTGATGAAACGTCGCTCTGCATGCATGATAAACGAAGTTAGTCTAGGCCACGTGCGCAGCGTACAACCTCTCGTCCTACGCAACGTACCTCGTCAGACTGATACCGTTCAAAAAGCTAGTATCGTGGCAGTAGTTGTGCAAGGCCATCCACGCAACCTCACAAGGAGCGTCAAGGCGCTGAGAAGTCGAAGTAGTGTCACGTGCGCATTGCGATGCGCCGTGTCTCCTCCACCAGCACCTCGTGGGCGTCGCGGCTAGCTGCGTGAAGCATCTCGCTGTGCATCATATAGGTCTCGCGCACAAGAACAACGTGCTGTTGTCTTCTTCTGCTACGTTCATCTTGCCTGGGAGTGTTCTGAAAGCCAAATGACGAACTTTAAGCGAGAAGAAATCTGGGAATATTTCGTGGTGTTAGTGTCCTAGATTAAGTGTCCGGGTACATCGGTAAATGTTACATATCATTCAAACATGGGGCGATTTAAATTGTCCATAGCAGTTGCCTTTATGCTATTTGTGGTGGGGAAAATGTGGGATAAATCGGCATACCGGTACTCGACGGTATGCCGACTTATTTCCCAACAAAATATCTGCAAAGCACAATACTGTAGCGACAACTCAAAATAACGGACGTTTCCAATAATGTTTATAAACCACAATAATCCAATTTTGTACGTACGGCCAGAAACAGTAATACAGAGAGCTCCTTAATTACGCATCACCAACCCACTCATCAGTTGGTAATCCTTACCTGTAGGAGTCCAATGGACTCTTACAAATAGGAAATGATGCAAAGTACAGGTCTATGGCCAAGTGCCTTAAAACTGCCTGTCAGCCGAAGCGGAGTGATTACTGTGGAAGCGCTTGCTGATTTACCAACCGAAAATCGTTCTAAACGTTGACGTCTCACCGTTTAGAAGTCACTGTGCAATCTTCAGCGGTCACACCCTTGGGGGTACTTCAGTACATTATTTCAATCTTGTTGTCCGAAACCCGGCAGTGCACCACAAACTATTCGTTGTTATTTACGTCAGCCCCACACCTCTTTCGCTTGCCACCGAGGCCTGCATCGTTGCACGACGATCGCCAAGCTTCAGTTGGACATGTTGCCATCACTGAAAGTATGTGGTGCACACCACGCATCATTCGCGTTTCGGCTGGTGGACGATAGAACAAATGGCCGACTCGAAGGTGCGCCGCCTTCTTCCCCGCAGAACTTCATCCAGAAGCCCCGTGAGGCCAGTGACTGACGCTGTCCTTTGACTTGCCATCTCCCCAACTTGTGCAGGCTCTGGACCAAGTCAATTCGGACCTCAACGTAAGGAAGCGACTCACTCGACCGTGTACTTGACCTGACTCCCTCACCCTCGCGCCTCTCTTGACCCCTCCACTGCAGAACGTGCTGAGCCGCATGGACGTCGTGGAGAAGCGACTGGCGACTGAGGCCAAGCAGGCGGACGGACCCGTGGGCGGCGCCGATCTGCGCGAGTACCAGACGCAGCTGCTGCTCAAGCTGCGCGCCATCCGAGGTGCGTCCACTGCAGCGTCCACCTGTCGATCGATAGTGAGGGGGAAGTACTGACGGTCTCTTTGCTGTTGCTGCTGTCGGCTGCAGACTCGATGCAGACGGAGGGCTCGTCCCT
>JAHQIV010000157.1:0-31043 GCA_030463285.1 Phytophthora europaea | reverse complement strand
TCAATGACGTTCTCGTCAAGGACGACATGGCTGTGCTGCTGAGCTTTCTTGCGTGTGACTTTCTCCGCACCGACCGCCCCAGTAGCTTGGACTTTGCGTGTAGAATATTGTGTATAGTAGCCTTGGTGGGGCGGTCGGCAGAGTGAACTCCGTCACAGCCCAGAGCGCGATGTCCTTGTACGACATGGTGGGCGAACGTGCAGCCTTGTCGATGATGCCGACCTTCTCGGCCCAAGTCAGGCGGAGACGCTTAGTTGGGGTGGAGGGCATGGTGTGCTTGGAGGGATTGCGGGCTCCTGTGTAAATGTGAAAGTGAAGTGCATGATAAGATAGAAGGTCACCAAAAGCGCGCCATTTTTCAAACTTAACAAGACGGCGGTGTTTTGTCCAACCCGAGGTCTCCTGGATTTTTTTGCGTCAGTACCTTTGCCCGTCTCCCCTCATCACGTCGTAAACCTCATAATTATAAAGTATATAAGGTTATTCGTTATAGACCCGTTCACTATTGACGCAGATTACTGTACCCGTCAAGCAAAGACCCTATCTGTGTACTCACGCTTGTTTTTCTCGTGCTTTTCACGCTTTAGAGTAGACAGTAGCGCCTTGATCAGGCTGTTTCGAGGGTGAGGGTGCGCATTCGCTCCACGGCTGTGCTGATCGCTGTACAGGTCCGATGTACAGGTCCGATATTGCGTTCACGTACATCTCTACCGTAGCAACACCAACCTTAAGCTTCGAGGTTTTGACTCGAACTTCTCGATCGGTCACTTCTTCTCGTAGAAATAGGTGCATTTTCGATGCCGTAACTTGATAGCGTGTAGTTTCGTGGAAACCTTTTCGATCGCACCATGCCTTGAACTCTCGCTGCTTCGGCGCATACGCGCGGGTCGTGTTTGTAGGTCTCGCCTCGCGACAGCGATCCAGTGTTGCATTTGCGCTCTCTTCGAGCTCCACTTGCAGCCTGGTGGTTCCATTGCGTCCCGCCAGCAGAAACTCCGATTATGATTTTGAGGAGTTTTTAGCTATCGACGGCGGCCCTTCATCAGAAAGGGGCGCCGTCCTCGTCCCCATAGTACCGCCCTATATAGCATAACCTAGCCCTATGGAGATAACCTGTCACTACCGGCCACAGTTCGAAGAACTGCCGTTAGAAGCGTTTTGGATGTCATCGAGAAACATTCGCGCAACACACGAGTTACGCTCGTACATAGTTGCGACAGAAGCATTCGCGCAACACACTTCGTTACAGTCGTACAACATCCGTAGTAGCGACACAATCATTACACAGAGAGAAACAGACCTCGAAACACTTGTATGAGCAGCTTTTGCCACCCATGACCGTCTTGCTCTACAATAGTGACTCTGAGCTACGAGCTGTCTTAGGGAAAGGCTTCAACAAGTACACGATTTTAGCCAATAAGATCATGAGGTTCTTCGGTAGCAAATCTATCCTACGATTTTGCCAGATAAGTGATCTGGCAAAATCATTTGCTACCGAAGAACCTCATGATCTTATTGGCTAAACTCATGTACTTGTTGAAGCCTTTCCCTAAGACAGCTCGTAGCTCCGAGTCACTATTTTAGAGCAAGACGGCCATGAGTAGCGGGCACGGGCACACGGGCAAAAGCTGCTCATACAAGTGTTTCAAGGTCTGTTTCTCTCTGTGTACATCGCCCCCACAACGTCGGCTGATTCGCTACGTTGCAATGGTTCAGATGACGCTCACGCCGTTCAGACTTTCGACTGTCAGGGGCAGGACGCGGCCGTCGCAGACACGGCGGTGGCGCAGCAGAGGGCCAATTTGGCCTTGTATAGGTTCGTCAAGATTCTTCGGGGCCGGATGACCCCATGTCGCGGCATTTGGTCGCCTTCGCTGCGACTCCAGTCACAGAACGCCGTACAGCGTACTGTGCGTTGTGTGCTTGTGCGTTTTGTCTACGCAGGATCTGCTATAAAGAAGAGCCCGACATCTTTTCATAGCGAAGGCGATCGCGAGCAAATGCCAGGCATCGACCTATTAGTAGGAGAACGATAGCGCATCTTATACGTCTTCAGCTTCAAGGGTGCTCAGCTTTAAGGCTATCATCCAATTAGAACGCTGCTATAGCCATCTGCTAGTTTCCGGGCCGGTAATGAAAATGTTGATGTATTTGTGGCCGGTAGTGATAAATATCCTTACGGACAGCCCAGTTGGGCTACCAACTGGGATTAATCCTGGTATTGTGAATTGCGGCTAAATTCAGAAACCCCGACACATACAATTCCCAAGTCATTAGCTGAATCGCCCGAGCAGAAATGTCATGGCTACACTCGTACTTGGTAGAACTTGTATACGCCAGAGTATACGCGGGGCGATTGGCCAGCCATTGGACTCGGTCGATTCAACCAATCACCCCGGCTAGTTTTCAGTAGGGCACGTGCTGTTGTCCCCAACTGGGTGTCGCACTAGCCTTGCTAGTGTAACCGATTCGCACGTTTTATATAGCAGTCTATACACGACCGGATAACTGGACACCTTTAGTACACCCCTGACTAAACCCCCAAAAATCTTGCCTGTGAGGCATGAACCCTACCGCGCTTCGCGCGACGATCGACTAGCTACGCTCGCTCTGGTTTACCCTACCGCGCTTCGTGCGGGGCTCGGCTAGCTGCGCTCGCTTTGCGCAGCGTTTATGCCCACCGGACTAAGGTATCCAAGGCGTATGCTCCAGTCGGGAACAGCAGTCACTCTCTTTTAGTAGAGCTCACAATAGTGCTTCGTTTACGGAGGACGTGCAGCCCACCCGGGATTAACTCGCTTTGGGTATCGCTGTGGTATACACCATCTTACGCAGTACAAAAAGGTCCGACTTCGAACCTGGGGTGAGTGACGAGTCCACTCCGAATCTGGGCTGTTTAGAGCTATCGACCGACCGCCCGGAGCCTACGAACACTCCCAGTGACCCGTCCGAAGATGATCCACGACCACGCGATGGGAACACGGCGGACTGAGGAGCTGGACAGGGTCAAGACGAGAGCTCGATGACGATTTTGGATCGGATGTACTTGTCTGTTGCAACAGTGCTTTCCGCCGACGCGGATGACGACCCAGTTGAGGGTCACTCTACTGCAGAGACGCAGCAAACACGATCAATCTGGAGGACTACGCCCACGAGCTGGCCTTCTTGCCTGACCTGACAGAATCCTCGGTCACAGAGCTCGACAACTCGGCGACAAACGTCCGCCATCCTGAGCTCACCCCTGCACTCCAGGACATGGTGGTGAGCGTACTCCGACAGCACGAGAAGATTATGATTTCGAGTGGCAATGCGTTTCCTCCACCGGCTTACGGATTTGTCTGCGACATAGGCGGGTGCCTATCAAACAGAAAACCCGGAGGGTACCTCTTCGCCACCTCAAACAACTCTAAGAGCTGTTGAATGGGTTACTCAAGGCGGGCTTGGTCTCATTCTCGAGTCCTTGGGCGTCGCCAATCGTTGTCGAATTGAAAAAGAACGGTGTGGATATCAGATTGTGGATTGATTACAAGATGGTGAATGCCGTGACTGCAATCATGGAGTACTGGATGCCACTCGTGGACGACCTGCTCACGGATCTCGAGAAGTACCTATGGTATTGCTCGCTGGACGCTGCAAGTGGCTTCTTGGCAATTATGATGACTCGGAGAGCGCGACAGATCTCCGCGTTTGGCTGCGCGCTGGGTTACTTTGAGTGGCTTTGAATGCCGTTTGGACTGAAAAATGCGACCATGACCTACCAGCGGAGGCTCGATAACGCCCTCTGAGGATTCATCCAGCTGAAGGGAGGATGGAAACGTTACGCTGCGTTGATGCAGACCGCCGAGGAGAACGACCGAGCTTTGCGTGGAGAGTCCAGCGACGACTCACACGACTCCTCTGGGGTGACTAAGCTCGATGTGGACCTCCGAGACAGCCGAGCCGAAGGCTCGGTGGCAGAATTGGTCAACAGCCCTCTGGCGGACATGTTCACGAATGAGTAGCCGGATGCCTTTGAGCTGACACCTGTGTTCGAGCGACGCTCCTTCGTCGACGATATCTGCTTTGGCGGCGAGTCTTTCGAGATTTTTCTAGCGACATTAGACCGACTCCTCGCCCGGTTCGAGGAATGCCGCATCAGTGTCAGCTTTACCAAGAACAATTTCGTTCAGTCGAAGGTCGACTTCCTGTACCACGAGGTTACGAGAGTTGGAATCGGAGCGGACCCGAAGAAGCTCAAGGCGATAGCTGAGATTTCATTCCCTCGATCCAAGCAGCGTATGCAGACGTTCCTCGGTGCGCTGAACTACAACAGTCATTTTATCCAAGACTTCGCGGTCTACGGAGCCGTGCTCTACCAGGTCAAAGACGATAACTTTCGTAGACGGGGGTGACCTCTCAGCGGCCAGACGCAGCTTTGCTACTTTGCAGCGAAAGGTCGCTGATGCACGCATCCTCCGACACTTCGACCGAGACCTGCCACTTCATGTGACGCTCTTCGCTAATGAGTGGACAGTGAGTACTACTCTTATGCAGGATCATGACGGACTGATGCACCCAGTGCGATTCTGTGGTCGAGTCCTCAAAACGCCGAAATGAATTATCACCCGGCAGAGAAGGAGGCCCTGGCTTTACTCCAGTCCTTGAAGGTGTGTGTCCCGAGTGGGAATGATGGCAACCGTCCCGGGTACGGTCACGATCCATCTCCCCGTAGAAGGAAATATCGCCTTCGAGAGGATTTACTTTTCTGGACGAGCTGGGCGACCAGTCATCAAGTTTCGGGTGGATTAGCTGGCGGTGCGGCGGTTTCGCGTGGGCCTGAGCGCCAATGGAAGCTGTGACGTTGCTGACGAAGATGCGCAACAGGATGAAGGTCATGATCATTCCGCGGCTCAGGCGTGAGCGCTGACGTGGACCAAGGACGAAGCGGTGAAAGCGGAGCCAAGCGGTGAGTCGATGAGTTGAAGTCGGCTGGCGTGCCGACAATCCGGTCGAAGTGAGGGGAGAGCGCGGTCCGCGAGGTTCCGTGCAAGATGAGTTGTGGGTCAGTCGTGAGTTTACCCGGAAACCAACAAGTTGAACGCATTTGCATTTGACTTTGTTGTTATTGTGTTGTTACTACCGTACCGTTCCAACCTATACAAGCAGCATCGACCGTCCCGTCCAGGACGACTGGCGACACATGGTGGAGAAGCAGGGTACTGGCTTCGCTGTGAAGTTGGACGTCGGTAGGAGTGGTCAAGTCTGGAATCGAGCGTGGGATGCTCCCCGTTGGGTCCAAAGAAGGTCTAAAGCCGCACTGGAGAAAAGGGGGCTACGCGAAGTTTGTGCGGAGGCTCGGTCCTTGAACGGACACGTGGAACGGTCTGGTCGAGGTTTGGTGCATTGGAGAACAGCACGTTGCCGTATCCACTTGAAGTCTCGGTGAACGGCTCGGTGTCGCTGGTCATTCCGGTGTTTGGTGATTGAAGGTTGATATTTGGAGAAGAAGTACCTCGACGGTTACAGACAGCTGACTGTTCGGACCATTCATGTCTACATGCGCTTTTCGACGTTCGAATGGGTTCACAAATCCAAGTCGTTGTTTGGGAGAGCTACCCAGTTCGCCCTGGTTGATGATCACAGGTTGTTCTGCGACGCGAACGTGTCTCCGTCGAGCCATGGTTTGGCGTATCGTCACCGCTGCTACTTGTCCCTTTTCCCGTACAAAATCGAAACAATTCCTACGACGGATCTCGTCGCGTGTTGCCAGTATACGTATCGAGTTGACAGATCGTGTCACCACTTCTCCAGAGACATCGTCCGAGGGTTCATAGATGACTTCTTGGATGCGGTTCAACTCTCTCAATTCACGTTTCCTGTCATCGTTTTTAACCGCCGTCGACACCTTGCTTTCAAGGGATTTGCCCGCCAAAGAGTCAGCAGCGGTATTAAACGCTCGGACCGCATGGAGGTATTTTACCGATCGACGTTTCGCTGTGAACTCATTGTGTCTGTTGAGTTGTGCCATGAGCGACTCCTTACGACAAGCGATCACCCAACGTAGTCTCGCGGTAGCCGTGCGTACAACAATTGAGGATCCATCTGAACGCTCGGTGACCCTCGCGTTGGCGGAGTGACTGGGCTGAGCGAGACTCCGAAGACGACGAAACTTGTGATGGTCGACTGGATGAGTTGGGCAAAGGCACAATCTGTTTCATTGCCGCGTTGAAAAATTAAGTGCCACGGCGACAGCAGGACAGAACCAATGAACGATCAGCCCGACGGGGTCTCTGACTCACAAGAGCCACCGAGACCTGATGCAACGAGCACCTACGAATCCTCGGCTGACGATATTGACCCCTTGACAGTGCAGAGAGCACGTCGCACACGTATCAGCAAAGCTCAAGACGAAGGACTCTGGTGGTCTAACTTCAAGACGGTGCTGAAGGGAGAAGAAACACAGCTCGGTTACAGATCCGTGCGAGAGGCCTGAAAGGTGGCGGACAAGTTCCTAGTCAGCGAGGATGAGCTTCTGTACATCCTTGGAGCGAACTGTCAGTGGGGAAGAGAACGAGCCGAGGGGATGACGTTATGGCTCGTGGTACTCACGACGATGGTCCAAGAAATATTGCAGAACTGTCATGACTCGCTAGAAGGAGGGCACCAAGCCCATCGTCCGAACCTACCACCGTGTCAAGGTCGATAACTACTGGATAGGATTGTTCGCCGACGTGAACAAGCATGCACGCTCGTGCCCTGACTATAGCTCCAGGAAGAGCCACCCACCCCTTCGCGGGTACTCACCTGGCAACATGCTGGCCGGGAGACCGTTTCAGATGACGTCCATGGACTTAGTGATACCCTTCCGAAGACACGGCTGGGAAACACCGCACTCCTGCTGTTCAAATGCGCATTCACTGGATTTGTCATGGGATAAGCGATGACTGACACCACCGCACTACGTGTGGCTCAAGCGTTCGAAGAGTTCGTCTACCAAAGGTTCGGTGCGCCGTCGTTGATCAGACACGACCGAGACCCGCGCTTATCGGCGAGGTCTTCCAAGCATTCGCTGATATAGTGCAGTCAAGATCGAGAGCCACCCTGAGTTATCGACCACAAGCCCGTGGACAACAAGAGCGCTCGATGAAGACCGTGATACAATCGGTAAGAGTGTACATCGATGACCCGTTGTAACAGCACTGGGACGAGATTGTGGAAAAACGGATCTTCGCGATCAATAACTTGCACAATTCGACGAGGAAAGACACCCCGTTCTACCTGGTGCACGGGTGGGACGCTCGGTCTACACTTCAAGCAACGTTGTCTTCGCTCAAGGGCTCGGCCGATAGGTCGACGCATTGGCGTGGATACGGAAAGCCAACAGACAGCAAGATGTCGCTCTGTAAATAGCAAAGGAGTACCAAACTACAGAGAAGGCTCGCAGAGCTAAGAAACACAACGAGTCCGTAAGCCGAGTCGAGCGAGCAGCCTTACCTGAGTCCGCGAGAAACGACTGCTCGGCGGAGACCAATGAATCTGACGATTTAGATGAAAGCTCGCCCGACGCTAGTACGCGTCGCTGTTCCAGCCTGGGGACAGAGTGTGACTATACATGGAGCAGGTGAAACCAGGATTGACCAAGCAGGTTGGCCCACCGATGACACGGCCCCTTCCAGATCAAGAAGAAGGCGGATGAGTACTCTTATGAGCTGGATCTACCCGACCGTAGTGGGTACAGGTTCTACCCGGTTGTTCATGTGTCCCGGTTGAAGGCGGTGAGTGAATTCGAAGAGCAGCCGAA
This sequence comes from Phytophthora europaea, assembly GCA_030463285.1. Classification (NCBI taxonomy): domain Eukaryota; phylum Oomycota; class Peronosporomycetes; order Peronosporales; family Peronosporaceae; genus Phytophthora; species Phytophthora europaea. Next base: position 23,263 of record JAHQIV010000157.1, on the reverse strand, counting down.
GGCTCGGCTGGCTCCGGACATTACGGAGGAAACGAAACTTGATTTCGACGAAGAACTGCTGACCGTGGGCAGCTGGGAGCCGGACCGACTTGCTGGTGAATACGAGGTTGAAGCGATCCTGGACGGCCGTGTCCCTCTTCTGAAGAACGGAACGAGCAGTCAGAGAAATTGAGGTGAAGTGGGTTGGCTACGACGAGCCCACGTGGGAGCCTGTAGCTAACCACTGATATGACTAACCGGAGGTCACGACGGGTTTTTATAAAACCCCGCCGTACCTCACAATCACTAGCTAGCCCGCTGGCACTAAAGTGCGGGAAATGTGTGTAGCTTCGGTCATATTTCTCCGCGGGGTTCAAGGTCGTTATACCTCGACGCGGGGCTGTCAATTAAGGTCGAAACCCGACATCACACACACCTCCATCGCCAACGCGACCTCGCAGCAGGGAACGCAGCATCCCGGACGTCGGTCGCATGGCCAAAAGAAGCAAGACAAGGCGCAGGAGCCGAAAAGCAAAATTCCCAAACGGGGACTCGAACCCGGGTCGCGTGGGTGAAAGCCACGTATCCTTACCGCCTAGATTATTTGGGAGCACATTCTCTAAACCAACCCAACTCGTCAAACGCGCCCATTGCTCAACAACCACGAGCCGTACGCGGACGTGCCACGCCCCCCCGGGTCACCCACGCGCCTCTCCGCCGTCCGCACCGCGCGATTGACCTTATACAACCCCAACCCAGCCTCCAGCTGGACTCATCTGCCCAGCTCGCCACGTCAGTCTTCTCTCGCGCCAGCACACATGTCGTGTAGGGAAACACGGTTTTACGAGTTCTTGTCACTCCTACCAGAGTAAGGAGAACGAACCCTACCTTCAACACACGCTTTCCCGTTAAGGTCGGCGAAATATCGTTGGGATAAAACCTGAAGACCAGATCTGATCCCTTACACCGGGCTGGAATGTGCCTGAGTGCGCTGTTGGGTCAGGCAGGTATTCCCACATCAATAAATACACCCGTAAGCACGAGCAAAGGCTAAGGTGTTTACACAGATGCGCTTAGCGCTTACGCGCTGTAGTCCCTCAGAAAGGAAGGGTACCGGGCCAGTCAAGGCCTCTTACAGGGGGGACCGAAGTAAAACATCGGTCACGAGTCAAATATACTGGGGGCTGTGCCACTCTCCCAGAAACGTACAATGAGGTCTCTAATACCTCTCAACACTCGGCCACTTGTCACTCTTGGCTTTACCGGGATGAACTCTCAGTCAATGTACCTTAAGTTCACCGGTAGACATAACCCACGTCGACCGAGTGTATCCTGGAGCTACGACTGAAAAGGTGTATCGTGTACCTGCCCGTAGAACGGAGTGGTTACTATACAGCATGTTGCAAATTTGGAAGAGCCCCAAGAAGCCTCTGAGAAGGTGTCCGCTCGCGAAGATACCAGGTAAAATGAAGACGACTCCGGTTCGAGCTCGAACGCACAAGAGCACCAAGAGCTGAAGGCGTAGCCGCCACGTCAAGGCCGTTGCGATGCTCGATGAGGAAGCGACGGAAGTCCCGCAAGCAGCGGGAAGCCGATGAGTCGGCCCATGAAGCCGCTGAAGGACTTTCGCCCGCTCCTGTTGCGCTTGCTACTATCGGCCTACCAACTGCGACAGAAGATCCCACGCAGTGGCGCGAACCCAATAATTATCGTGAGGCCCATCGTAGTGAAGACGCACCGAAGTGGACTGAGGCGGAAAATGCAGAAATTGCCAACGCATCCTTGACTTTGGTCAAATGCGAACCAGGAACGGCACTCCTGCACTCAAAGTGGGTGTATAAGAAGACGCTGAACGCGGAAGGAGCCATCGAGAGGTACAAGGCTCGACTGGTAGCGTATGGTAACGAGCAAATTCTGGGCGTCAACTACACGCTGACATTTGCCGCCGTCCTCGAACTGACCAGTGGGAAGGTAGTGTTGGCACTTGCACGCGTGTGGGGCGCTCCGACTCGACAGATTGACGACCCGAACGCCTACGTCAAGGCAATGACCGTGGAAGGCGTCGAAATTATCCTGTATATCCCACAAGGAATGACGATCAGCGACGACGTACTTTTGGAGTTTGGTGTGACGGATACTAAGGACCTGGGGCTGCGACTGGACCGAAGTCTATACGGCCTGAAACAGACTGGAAGCTCGCCAAACGCATTGCTTGGTACCTATCGGGAACTATCCAGCTGAAGTTACACATGAAGGAACAACCGGGTTCGTCCGACGTAATCCAGATTGCGTGGTACACTGATGCAGACTTCGGAGGAGCCAAGAATGATCGCAAGTCCGTCAGCGGAGCCGTGCTCCAATTGAACGGAATGATAGTTGGCTGGCACTGCAAAAAGCAAGGGGCCGTGGTACTCTCGACGGCGGAAGCAGAATTTGTCGCTGCCTTATGTGGCGACCAAGAACTACGCATGCTTAAAGAGCTTCTGACCAAGATCGGACTGGACGTCCAACTACCGTTTACGCTCTATATTGACAACCAAGCCGCAATCAAGCAGATCCAGAACGAAACCAGCTCGGGTCGTGCGAAACACGTTGATATTCGTCTGAAATTCTTGCGCGACTACGCCATTAAGGGAGTTGATTGCTCAACTTAAGTGCACACTGATGTCATGATCGCGGACCTACTTACGAAAGCTCTCCCGGCACCGCGAGTCCGCAAGCTGCGCGCTGCCTGCGGCTTGGTGTAATCGCACCAGCATCGGGGAGGAGTGTTGGAACGCAACAAATGATCCAGCTGAGATCCCGCGAAGCCAGGGCAAGACGAAGCTGCGAGCGTGACGAGCTCACGATGCTCGACTGCACGAGCATTCGGACGGTGAACGAGGAGTCAATCTGTGAGTGCACGACGACAGCAAGTGGACAACAAGAGGAAGTTAGCAAGGAGCAGGAACAAAAAGAGATCTAACAGACCATAAAGCTCACTTCCAATTATTTCACCTCGAGCGCACTCCAAACTTCCTACAATAAACCTAATCTAACTTGAAGACTCGACTTAAATCGCTGCGAACCCTACAATTCACTTTTACGATATAACCATTTGTGAGACCGCCATTGAATGGCGACTCGCTGATGCCGCCAAGCAATATTATGCCATGTGGTTTTATACAGGGCTCTAAACACCATTATATGTATATATAAGTACTAAAATCGTATTTAAGCATACATAAAAGTCGCAACTCACCAGCCACGTATGCTGCGCCTCGAGAAGCAAGAGCAAGCGCTCGTGCGCATGGACTTCTGCAAACCCCCCTTCACGTCGCCACCCCGCCACTCAACCCGAACGGGATGGCGTTCGGGTGCTGTAGGGTTTCTCACTCATCGAGGGCGGTGCCATCATCGTGTACCTGGCTGAGAAGTTCGGCTGGGTCGACCTGTACCCGACCGATGGGCGGGCCCACGCCAAAGTGAACCAGTACCTGCGACACCACACGAACGCCTCACCAGCCTCGGCCTCAAGGCTAAAGCCAACCCGTTAGTCAACACAGCCACAGCAGCTTGAAGTTGTAGACTCGCTACAGTTCTAAGTGATATCATCGCCTTGATAGTATTTGAGTGAAGGAAATCGACACCAGCGATTTCGTACACGGTCACCAGAGAAACAGACACCATCACCAGAAATTTGGACATCATCGCTCACTAGTGTTTTGGTACCAAATCACCAGAAATACGGGTATCAATCATCGCCAGAGGCTATTAAGCACGGATGAAACTGAAACGTTAAAGCACTTGATTACATAGGGAGAGGTATGACATCGACAGGATACTTTAGAAGCCGGGAACTAGCATGTTGATGAAGGACGCTGCCGTTCGACGTGCAGGCCTAAGCCACGGCCGTCTGGAAGCCAAGTCGGCGGCGGAGGCACCACGAATTGCATGTACTTGATGTGTTTTATGAACTCCATTCCGTTATACAAGTATCGGCCGCCCGACGCCGTGCACTGTGTGATTTGCCGCGTGGTTGACGATGCATCCACCTGTCGTTTGGGAGTCGATGGCCGAATACAGTGACTGTGGCAGAGACATGGTGGTGTTGCTGCGGTCCGCGATTGATGAGCATTCAAGCATCATGCAGCTCTGATCTTGAGCCATCTCGCGAAGAGTAGGCAACACACCCAGAACTGGTGTTTCATGCTATCGATCCCCGTGGGATCAGCTCAGCGTCGAGCGCTGGCCCACCAAAGCTGTCATGTGATCGTCTCACCGTTCGAACCCGTCGTCATAGTTGTGGCTGCAGCGGCAATCATAACCATGCAGCAAGATCGGACCGTTTCCTTTAATAAGACATCGTAGGGGACAATCGAGTAGTTCATTTGGAATACGAGACAAGGCATAAGTGGCACCGCTAAGCAGGACTGTGAACGACTGACCCCGTAAGATGTAGTGGGCGGGTAGCAAGCTAGCATCATGTATGACGATCGCGGGATCGTTGTCGCTGCTACGAGTGTCTGTACACGGCGGCTAAACTTGCTGAATGAACTCGCACTAACCGGGTGGCTCGGGCATCTCGTCCTCGCACCCGATACGGATGTTACCTTCAGGTTGGTATTCGTGGCTGTATGTACTGCTCGTCAGTAAGTATTTTTCATGCACATTGCATCGAACATTGCATGACTGCTAGCGTTTTTCTCAGTGCCTAGGGGATATTGGCTTCGCTAACTAACTCCAGCATCAACTGCAACAGCAGCTAACTTGTAGCAACCGTGGCTGCGCATCCTGAGAAGCAGCGTGACGCGACCGTGCAGGACCGCTCGACGAGCATCGTCTACACGCCGCCATACATCTGCGCTGTGGTGACCACGGCGTTGCAGTTCGTGGTCCAAAATTAGCGTGCTTTTGATAGCCGCATCATAGGCGAGAGCATGTCAGTCAATTTGTTGTTCCTATGCGAGAACATATCCAAACGAGCCCACGAACCCATCAATACGAAAAGCGACCTCCGCCGGCCCAAAAGCGCAAAAAGGACACAGAACGTCGTAAAGGCGGCGGACCATAGAGAACTAAGCGGTCCAGTGCGTGACGTCCCAGGGAACCAAAAGGATCATAGAGAAGGGACTGCTTAATATGTATATAAGCCGCTAATACTGGTGATCTTAGCCCTTGGTCTGTCACCGTTGAGTGAAGATGCGGCCAATGCTTACGTGGTGAAGCAAATTTCCCGGTGGGAACAATGAACAAGTTCTCCCACCCTCGGTGCAGTATGTCTGGCCAAATTCTCGGTCAGACTCTATGCCGTGGCTCACCGCCACACTTGCAACGTCCAAGTACATAGCTGCCCGCGCCACCCTGGATGATGCCATCCAAGCCTGCGTGATCGAGCTCAACCTGGACCGACGTGACTTGGCTACCGCTCAAGACGTGGTCGCCGCCGGGTTTCCGGTTGGGATCTTCTCGCCCAGAGCGTATGTCGCTGTTTTGCAGACGTTGCTCTTCGAGGCGGGATTCCACTTCGACAACTTGGTACCAGTATGGTTCAAGACGCGTGCGTCCAAGTTCGCGACGGACCTTGTACGCAGTCTAGTCGAAGACCTCCGACGTCTCATGGTTGATGAGTTGACCGAGTGGTGAACTCTTCGTGTTGGGCTACACTCAAAGTGACTCCAGCACTTGAGCAAAGCCTGAAGTTGAGGAGGTGCCATTTCTGGACTACCATGCTGGGGATCAAAACGCAGATTTATTGATGAACGACTACGAGTTCAACCTGCTTGAACGGAGGTGTCTCCGGTTGGAGTCTCTGGCCGACCTGTGTCTCCATGGCTCACGCGCTTCACAGGGCTTCATGCTGACCGCGACTTCGGAATCCGCCATGATGACTTCCTCCTGGTCGGGTAGGATTCTTCGCCCCGGGGTGATCGCTCGACGAGTCAAGAAGTATCCAAGCTCTCTGCTTCCAGGAATGCCTGAACCAGAAGTCATGCAGACAACACCATCGGGCCGTACGCGGCGAGCGGCATGTGCGCCCCTCCACCAGAATCAAGTGCCGCCTAAAAAGATCCCGGTGAGCGGTTCCTGGATACAAGCGACTCGGACGTCGTGCCTCGAGCAGACCCATCAGTGGTCCCAACGAAGCTCTGGACAGGGTCCAAAATTGGCACTGTGGACAGGTCTTCCCGGTCAGACGTCACAGTCGAAGGAAACTCGGACGGCAGATACGCAAGTGGATCCTCCGGCCGCGCTGGCCAGTACTGTTGACGCTACGACGGTGGTTCACCGACCGTAGAACGGGTCGTACACCGGGCGGGACGAAGGCCGGTCATGCGTAGACGAAACCGTCACTCGTCAGATAGTCTGAGCCGGACTCTGACCGGAGCCATCACCGTCGAAGCTTTCGAAGTCGTCGACGCTCGTCCAAGAAGCCCTCATGGACGCGATCTTCGTCGCGACGCTCGCACCATTCGAGAAGATCTGGATGGTCGGGCTCTTCGGTGTCAACTGGAGTGGCTGAAGCCGGTGTGAGTGCCCTACGCGAAGCCCAGCAGGTCCGCGAGGAGTTGGCGAAGCTGACAGAACAATTTGCTGCTCAAAAGCTGGCAAGTCCAGAAGCGGAAGTCCAGCACAAACTCGCAGAGGCCGAGAGGCGTGTCCGCGAGGCTGAAGGACGTGCTCAAGAAGCTGATAGTCGTCTGGCCGGAGTTCCCCCACTCAGGCCATCCATGTCGCTACGCAGCACAAAGACGTCGCGGTTGCCATCCAGGCATTCTGCCTACAAGCCGACAATGCCGAACGTGAGCGCGTGGAAGCCGCCGCTGTGCATCTGCTGCAGTAGCAGCAGGCCGAAGTCGATGCGAGGCGTGAGGGGGAGCAAGTCATGTGGGTTCAACAGGCTCAACAGAACCTGGAAGAACAGCGAGCTGCTTTCGAGCGACGCTTGGAAGATGAACATGTGACAGCAAGGAATATGTAAAGGTATCAGGCTGAGTAAATCCGGAACCTTCAGGCAACATCCACTCAAGTTCAAGTGGAGCGTGCGACACTACCCCCTCATTCAGCAACGCATATTAAGTCCGAAGGGTCTGACCCTGAACGAGCAACTGGAACAGGTAGAGTAACCATGGGAGAGTTCACTTGCGACCGGACAGAAACTGAATCGAAGAACACTGTCGAACGATTGCTGGCACATATCAGGGGGGCGCTCCCAGATGCTTCGGTCACACGTCGTGCAGGAAGTGTGCCAGCGCCAAAAGAACCGACTCAAGTGCAACTACGCTCAAAGCGAATGCGCCGCCAAGGACCCGGACGGCAGTTCCCAAGACTGACACCAAGCATGGTGTGAAGTCCGAGCGGAAGTCTACACCTAAGATGCAAAATCAGAAAACGACCCCGCCAAAGCGGCCTCAACGAAGCTTGCCATCTAGCCCCAGTTCGATTTCTAGCTCAAGCTCGAGCTCTAGCTCGGATTCAAGCTTGAGTGATTCCGAGGATAGCTTGGACGAAGATCTCTCGACGGATGTGGGTGCTTCTGATGCAACCAATATCGGCGGGACTCTCTTAACGCTCCGACTGTATGTCTCCTTCAGCACTCTGGAAAAATTCAACGAGAATGCTTTCATGGAAGATCGCCGGAGCTGGTGGGAGCGTTTTGTGAATATGTCGGTTCAGGGCGGCTGGACGGACACGATGCAAATCAGTGAGCTCAAGATAAAGATGTCCTCAGCTGTCCGAAATTGGTGCGGACCTTTCCAAGCACGCCAGCTTTCCAAGCACGTGCAGAACAACTGGAACCGACTTTCAAGAGAGTTCAAGCGCAAGTACTTGAAGGCCCGGGAGTTTTTCTACAGACTGAACGAGGCTGCTGTCAAGGCTGGCATTTGCTATAAGAAGTGTAAGAAGTATTCCGCTCATCACATCAAGCGTCACATCATAAACTTGAGAAACCAACAGCTCAAGGCCATCCTGCGCAACACACGATTCCACAGTCTGGACGACCTTGAGTACGTCTTACAACAGGATGTGGACTTACGTCTAGATGGAGGCTACGATATTCCGCCACCACGGACGAGAGACTTCAGAGCGGACAACATTCCGCCTAGACGTTTCAAGCCGGGGCGTCAGGGTGCGCATACATCGGTCTGAGCGGTGGCGAATCTAAAGGTGAAGCCGAAGGAGGCGTGCGTTTCGAGGACGAGAAAGATGGTCCGGGAGAGACTCCCCCAGAGCCACGAAGCTCTGGACGAGGAAGCCTGGAAGCTATCAGTCCGGAAGCATCGACTCAAAGTGGGCTCACCCAAGAAGTGACGATTGAGCAGGAGATCCAAAAAGCCGTGTTTCGTGAGATGGAACACTTTGGGTGGAAGCCACCTTCCCAGGCAGACCCTCACCTGGGCTGGCAATTGCATCGTCCGGGATGGCAGTTACCTCGGTCGGACAATCCGAACAAGAATGAATTCTGCGAGAAGTGCAGCAAGTTCAGCCACATGGAGGAAAGTTGCTGGAGTGACATTAAGTGCGAAAAGTGCAAACGGACAGGACACCCGACCCACGCGTGCAGGGTTCCCCGTGCAAGAACTGTGGAGATTTCCATAATGGTCAGTGTGCAGACCACGAAACCCTTCAAGCCGTGAAGACTCTCGCTCATCAAGGCATGCTAAAAGACCTGTCTGCCCACATCCTCAAGAAATTGCTGGGTGGGGAGGTCAATCAGGGGAAATCGTTAAACGAGGAGGCCCGCTGGACAGGGGTCCAGAACGCGCCGGGCTGAAAAATCCCCAACGGTTGTGTCTAAGTGTATGTCGGTCCAGAGCTGAGAAAGAAGACGAACGATAATTAACAATACATGACTTGTATTCGAGATTCGACTGCTGAACCTCGAGGTTGTGACCCTGAACGGGTCCATCCAGATGTAAACAACCAAGATGTTCCGGCCGAGATGGAGTTAGGTCCCGGTCAACGTTATGGTTGGTGGGCAGATCACGAACAAGAGGACAGTCGCGAAGTTGCGTCAGTACATGGAGCGGTGAATGATCTTCCGGTACAAATCGTGCTGGATACTGGTGCATCTGGAAGTATGGCCAGTTTGAACCTTGCGCGTAGACTCAATCTAAAGCTCCTGATATTGCCAGAACCGATCAAGGTATCCGGTTTGGGAGGAGTCCCGACGTACATCACTGCAAGTGCGAAAGTCAAGATCATGCTTGGAGTACGAGTAGTTTACATCATTAATGTCTGGGTGACGAACATCGGCGAAGATGTGGAGGTACTTCTGGGGATGAACTTCATGTACGCTGCCGGAGTCCGGTTTTGTGTGCGCGAGGGTCTCATCCAACTCCCAGACGAGGAACCATCTTGATGTGCGGAGTTGTATCACGCCAGCATCAAGGGTTCGACTTGCCTGTGCTGTCTAAACGGAGTCTCTATCTGCGCCCAGGGGAACATGCTGTCAATCGTATCGAATACAGTCAGAGTATTCCTGAACGGGAAGAAGTCTGGGCGGGACGTGGTGATCGCTGGGTGACTCCAATCATCTATGCGGCACAGACCTGAGTAACTGCAGTCAAGGTCGTCAACATCTCCGAACAAAAGTTATGGATCGATACTCGAACTCCGCTTGCACGGATAGTAGAGTTTGGAAGTTTCCTCCACTCAGGATGGTTTGTCCGCCCAGGGTGTCAGAACCACAACGCATGGCAATAGCACATCAATGAGAGCACTCCGTCACCCGAGATGAGGAGACGTGAACGTGAACTCGAAGAACTTGAGGAAGAACAAGAGCTGCCTTCCGTCCTGACTCCCCAGTACGAGTGGCCGTCCAATATCATGTTGCGACCTCCTCCGGGAACCACTGTGGCTAGAATTGTTCAACTGCAGGACTGACCCAAGCAGACTCACTCTGTAAAAGAGGAACTACCGGCCAAGATTGTGTGCAGTGTGGTGACCTAGACGACAGAATTGGTAGGTGTCGGCGTCCAGACAGACGTTGTCCAAGAGAACAAACTATGACGGTGCTGAAAGTAAGTGCACATGAAAGCGCTGAGGTGGCTTCGGACAAAGTGGAGCTGGACGCTGAACTGGTCTGCCTGGACACGGAAGTTCAGGAATGTCATGACCAAGAGGCTTAAAAGGTGGATCTCCCAAGTTGCGTATGGTCGTCCACTCCTATTCGGAAGCTGTAAAAGGAGTATATCGGATGCGTGAGAGTCAGCCAGGAAGACTTGGATTTGGAGCCGGCCGTTTACATTCAGGAAGGCAGTGAGCTTTTGTCGCAATTACGCGATGAACTCGCTATGCTGCCCGAGCTGCAAGACCTCAACCCTGCGTTTGACATCTCCAAAGCGGATGTTGGTGTTCCGGGTCGGACTACTACTGCAGAAGACAAGAGTTGCGGTCCATCCTGACGTATCATCGGAAGATCTTCCTAGGCGATGGCAATGCAGCCCCTGCTCCAGCCAGGGGCGTGGATGTGTGAACTAGACGAGACGTCGGTGATGCTAAACCCGTAGCCCAACGCCCAAGGTCCATTGAACCTCACATCTACGGACTGCTCAGGAAGTCGTTGGAAACCGGACTGATGCGTCTCCCATTGTGATCGTCTTAAAGAAGAATGGTGTGGATATCCGGATGTGTATAGCCTACCGGATGGTGAATGGCTACATCCAGCTTTCAACCTATCCATTACCCCTGATAGATGACCTACTGATTGGATTCGAGAGTGCAATGGGGTCATGAGCCTCGACATGGCGAGTGGTTTCTGGGCGTTACGGATGACTGAACGTGCGAAGCTGATTTCTGCTTTCGTGTGTCCGTTCGGACACTTCCAGTGTGTGAGAATGCCCTTCGGCTTAAAGAATGCCCCCATGTTTACCAGGCAGTAATTAATAACTGCCTGTGGGGTTTCGTCCGACTGCCCACAGAAGAGGATATGCTGGTAGACCTAGATGTGCTGGAGTTCCTCGGGTTAGACCCGTCTGAACGAGATGAGTCTGAACGCGAGAAGGCTGAGCGCAATGTTCCGATATTGACCGACAAGATGAATCCTTTCAAGCGTAATATCCCGGCGCCATCCCAGATGGGCCCAGCCATTGGGCGTAGTTCATATATTGACGGCATCGCTCATGGGGCGCCAACCGGGGATCGGCTGTGTGAAGACCTGAACGTACTTCTGTTCAGACTCCGATACTGGAATATCTCGGTCAGTCTCCCCAAGAGTGAATTCGACAAGCTGTCGATCCCGTACCTCTCTCACGAAATTAGCGCGAAGGACGACCAAGATTCCCAAGGGCGTCCAGGATCTCCCGTTTCCGAAGACCCTGAAATGAATCCAATCTTTGCTGGTATGTTTGAACTATTATCACAAGTTCATTGAAGACTTCCCCGTCGTCGCCGCAGTTCTGTACGAGCTCACCCGATGGACAAGTGCGGGCTGGAGGAGATCTGTCCAAGCGCAATTAAGCTTTCGAAATTTTGAAGAGGAAAATTGTGTCCACTCCACTGCTCGGGCATCCCGACCGGACCAGGCCTTTCGGGATTATACCTCATGCCAAACAGTGGGCTGCCTGTGCCGTTCTCGGTCAGGAATACGACGGCGTCATACACCCGGTTAGGTTCAGGGGACGTGTCCTGAATGATGCTGAGCTCCGGTATCATATCGCGGAGAAAGAAGTGGTGGCCGTGACGAGAGTCCTGGACTTTTTCCAGACTCTGGTCCAGAATTTTCCGGTCAGAGTGTACACCAGACACTCCGACCTGAGTTGGTTGTTGAAGTCCAAGACGGCGGATGGAAGATTTGTCCGCTGGGGAGTTACACTGTCTCATTGGAACCTGGAAGTACACAAAGTACAGCGGGATGAAGACGGTCTGCCCGCCATCCTGGGTGAACATCTGGACAAGGTTGCGGAGTCACTCATTCCGGCCAAGGGTCGAGTCAAGGCACCACCGGTAATTAGCATGGAGATACTGGATGCAGACTTTGTTGGGTACGCCTTGAGTTTCGACGGTCCGGCCAAGACTTCAACACGTCAGGGCAGCTGCGGTTGTATCATCTGGGAATTAACAGGTTGGAACATCCTGACAGCACATGGATTCATCTTGGAAGATGTCACTGTCAATGACGCTGAGTATTATGAGTTACTCAAAGGCCTTGGCCTTGCGTCTGAACGGGACATCCGGGATTTGGTGGTGGTTGGGGATTCTCGTATCGTTACCCAGCAGGCGCAAGGGTTGCTTAATTGTAATTAACCAAATTTGTAGCGACGCCTATCCGAAGTTGAAATGCGGAAAGAGAAGTTCAAGTCGATACGGTTGGTACACGTCAAACGTGAGTACAATCAGGCAGCAGACTACCTTACCTCCAAGACATTAGTGTTGGAGGCATCCTGGCAGACTGGTGATCCAAAACAGCTGAGACATCTTGAGCAGGTCTCTAAGAGACGCGAAAAGCCAGTGAAGCCGCCCGTGATCCTGGATGAAACCGATCAAAATAATTCAGCCCAGAGCGCTGCTGCGTAGGAAGCCGCTCGTGCGACGATGCGAGCTGAGGCACAGATTGCAGCACAAGCGTCCGCCACGAACACCGCCTCATTCGCTGCGCGTCCAACCACGACGAAGCCAGTCAAGATGTCGGTTCCGACGTTTGACGGCAAGGACTCAGACAGGCTTGTCTTCTGGGTTCGTGAGATCAAGATTGCGCTGAGCGCTGGTCAGAGCTACGACGCGCGAGCTCAGGTGGCGTTCGCGCTATCCAACCTTGGAGGGCGCGCGCCCGTGTGGGCCATGCCCGTGAGACGGCGAATCCGGGGTATTTCACCTCGTGGTCGTTCATGGAACAGGAGCTTTGCTCCACCTTCCTCCTAGCCAATGTGGCCTATCGTCATCGCTCCAGTTTCTTGTGGTGTAAGCACGGCAAGCGGTCGCTCCAAGACTACGTCATGCAGCTCCATAACCTCGAAGCCGCCATGGCCGGCGAAGCTCTCTCTGAGGACGTCAAGGTGACGGTCTTCATGGACGGCGTCCGCACGGGTCCGGTTCGGACGGAGCTCTTCCGGCATCAACCGGAGCCATCCATTGAGGCGGCCCACGTCGCTATGCTGGAGGATCATTGCGTGCGCTCGGCGCAAGGGCACACGCCGCATGCCGAAGCAAGTGAGGGGCCCACTCCGATGGAGATCTCTCTTGCCGAGTCGGCACGCTCTCAGCGGAACCAACGTGCGAGTGGTCGCTGTTTCGGTTGTAACCAATCTGGTCACTTGGTCACTTCCGTCGGAACTGTCCCACCAACCCGTTGAAGGCGCCACGCGACAAGAAGCCCTCGGCTCGTCCGGCCCTCAATAGCCTCGAGGCGACAGGGTCGGAAAACGGCGACTCGCAGTAAGTGCGGGACGCCCTGCTGGGAGACTTCGCTCTTCTCCGAGAGACGTGAATCACTCGCTGCCTTCTCCAAAGGAGCAAGTCCCTGGGACGACACTTCTGTGTCTCTGTGGCCGCTGCGCGGTCTAACCTCGTGGTCGTCACCGCCAGCGTAAAAGGGTACCAAGATCCGATGACGGCCCTGATTGATTCAGGGGCGTCGTTCAACTTTGCGACGAAAGCCAGCGTGGCTAAGAACAGCGCATTGTATGCTAGTGCTTTAGAAGCCTCTAAGAGTAATACGAATGTATCTGTTCGCTTAGCGACAGGCTCCATCGTGTCAACACGCAAGGTTACCTTACCCTTAAGCGTGAAGTTTGAAGACTTCAACTCGGTCGAACCGATCATTGTCTTGAACATGGATGATCGGTACGATCTCATCCGCGGCATGCATTGGCTTGCTAAGCAAGAGCCGTGGATGAACTGGCGCAGTCGCATCATCGGTGCCAGCCACAACCCCCTCGAGGACAGAGCCCTGGCGGGTCATGTCCCCTCCTCTTCCCGAGACGGGTTTGTGCATGAGCTGCGTGTGCCACGCGGCAAACGGCATTTTGCTGGCACTTCTGAAGTGCATGAACTGCCAACGGCATTGCCTCCACGAGCGTGTGAGCTTCAGGTAGGTGGTGGAGTAGATCCGCAGGATTCGTGTACCTCTCCGGTCGGGGGACAGGGTCCTGCAGGTTGCAACCGAGTTGCACTTGCCCCAGGGGCAGTGGAGACTCAAGGCGCGGACGCTGTGGCAGCTCGCGAAAGGAGGAGTGGTAACGTCCAAGCTCCCCCTACGCAAAGCGTGGTGGCTGGTTCAGCCCACGTAGGAAATGGCGCTGGAGTTGTTGCTCGCGCAAGTACGATTCGTCGAGCTGGGGTCTCCCGCTTGCAAGGTCAACAAGAGTGACACGGTCAAACCCGCGCCCAAGGCAGAGGCGCCACGCCGCGATGCGGATTCCGCGGCTGCGGACAGGATCCCTCGAGTGTTTGACGTCTTTAAGGGCGAACCCAAGTTGGGAGAGGTTCTGACTCCCTTACCCACGGTAGCGGAGCTACTGGAGCTCGAGGATCTTTGGTATGTCGAGTTCATGGGCTCCCTCAAGGCGGGGGAGTTGGCAGAAGTGGTTCTCCTGCGCCCGGAAGCATGATCTGTGGAGCTCAACTCCTCGTCGGTCATGGACCACGAGGTGTTGGAAGATGAGCGGGTCTCTAGGAGGCAGATGCGGTACGGCGCTGCCATTTTGAAGGGCCCCTCGGATCCGTATTACGCCCTTCTGAAGGAATTTTCGGATGTCGTCAGCGACGATCCTCCCTCGGTCCTTCCCAGATCGGGGTGTGCGACACGAGCTTGATCTAGTGCCAGGCACTAAATACTGTACCACGCGGCAGTGGCCGCTTCCGAAGAAACAGGTCGACGTGATCGACGCCTTCTTCGCGGCGAAGTATGCCGCTGGCATGGTGCGCGAATCTAAGTCGCCTCATTCGTCCCCGACGTTCTGTGTGCGCAAGCCCAACGGGAAGTGGCGCATGGTGTACGCCTTCACCAAGTTGAACGCGGCAACCATTCCGGCGTCGACGCCTATTCCTCGGAAGGATGTGTTGCAGAACAACATGGCAGGCTGCACGATCTTTAGTGCGCTCGACATGGGCGACAGCTATTATCAGCTTCTGATGCGCGAGTCGGACATTCCGCTTACTGCGGTGAGTACTCCCAGCAGGATGCTGTGGGAATGGTTGGTCATGCCCCGAGGGCTGTCCAACGCACCCGCCACGTTCAATCGGCTCGTGACGCAGCTCTTCAGGCCGATGCGGCACTTCGTACAGACGTACTTCGACGACATCTTCGTGCACAGTCGTGCGTCGGAAGGCAAGACTGCTATCGAAGCACATCTTGATCACATCCGTGAGGTCCTCTTGTGCATGCGCGAGAATCGCCTCTACGCGAACATCAACAAGTGCATCTTCGGGGCAGACGAGATTCCCTTCTTGGGGTGTTTCCTTGGTAAGGGTGGTGTCCGTGCGGACCCAGAGAAGATGTGTGCAATTCCACAATGGCCGGTGCCTGTCTCGCAGAAGGACCTGCGTAAGTGGCTCGGCCTGGCCAACTACTTGCACTAGTACAGCGCCAACTACGCCTAGATGGCACGGCGCTGACTAATCTCCCCTCCTCAAGAAGGACGCGGTATGGTCGTGGACCACCGAGGCTCAACAAGCTTTCGAAGCCATCAAGAGCAGCCTGCAGAGCGCTCCGATTTTGGCTGTGCCAGACGAGCATCGTCCTTTCAGTTTGGTATGCGATGCATCCGACTTTGCCATTGGCTGTGTCCTGTTGCAGGCGGATGCCGATGGCCGTGAGAGGGTGGTCTGTTTCCAGTCTCGCCAATTGAAGGCGGCGGAATAGAACTACCCCATCCATGACAAATAGCTATTGGCGATGATATACGCCATGGTCAAGTTTCGGGTGCACCTGTTCGGTCAAAAACCCTTTGTGATCTACACAGATCATGCTTCGTTGAGGACGGCGCCATCGTCACCTCACCTCTCGGAGCGCATGGCGCGGTGGCTGTCCTTCTTCGCCGAGTACAACTTTACGGTGGAGTACAAGCCAGGGAAGCAAAATGTCCTCGCGGACACGCTCTCTAGGCGGCCAGACTATGAGTTGGCGCATCTGGCCTACCTCAAGTCTCCGCTCTATGAGCTTATTCGTGAGGCGTATACCGAAAACGACGACCTCGCAGGTCTACTGGCGGCGCTGGCGCTCCAGCCCAGTCCGTCGAACTCACGGCACGGCAGCGTTCGCGTTTGCACCGCTACTCGGTAGTGGAGGGCTTACTCTACTACCAAGTAGACGGAGGCGACGAGCCTCGAATTGTCGTTCTAAACGACGAAGATCTGCGTCATTGAGTCCTCTACGAGGCTAACGACACGCCGCTTAGCGGTCATCTTGAGCGGGAGAAGACGTACACGTCTGTGGCGCGTAACTTCTGCTGGCCCCATATGTATAAATGGGTACGTAAGTACGTACAGACATGTGATACATGCCAGCGTGTCAGACCTGCGCCGTCGGCGTCCGCTCCTCTGATGAGCTTGCCGGTTCCGGCGGATTGCTGGCGCTCAGTGACCATGGACTGTATCTTCAAGCTTCCGGCCGACGCGCGTGGTCACACTGGCATCTTGGTCTACTTTTGCCGCCTAAGCAAGATTGTGCGGCTAGCCGCTGTGCGGAAGAGCGTGACAGCGCCTCAGGCGGCGCAGTTATTCGTGGGCAACGTCTTCCGTCACCACGGCCTCCCCGAGGCATTCGTGAGTGACAGAGACCCCAGGTTCGTGTCATACATTTTGTAACACCTCTTCCGCCTTCTCGGCACGAAACTGGACATGCCCACAGCGACACATCCTCGGACCGATGGTCAAACCGAGCGGGTGAACCGTTTTCTGGAAGACATTCTTCGTAGTGTCTGCGCTGCAGAAACCACCAAGTGGAGTACGCTTCTTCCACGAGTGGAATTTGCGCTCAATAATGCCGTGCATTCGTCCAAGGGCTTCACTCCGTTCTACGTGAACGGGCTGCGGCACCTGCGTACGCCGCTGTCGTTGCCGCCGGCTTCGAATTTGGGTGGAGGAGAGGCTAACGCCGAAGCCTCAAGCGGTCGGAAAGGCCTCAGAACAGAATCTGCTCTCGTTCATCGAGACTGGGGAGGCTGTTCGACCGCGCGTAAGTGACACCATGGCTGCAGCTCAAGACACTCAAAAGGAACACAGTGATCACCACGGGCGTAAGAACACACAAGTGTTTAAATTGGGAGACGAAGGTTTATTTAACGCAAAGAACCTTCCTACTCAGGCGGTCTCCGCCGTGGGCAGCACGAAGCTGCGGCCTCGCTTCGTCGGACCGTTCACGGTTATAGGGGCCCACGGCCACGCCTACACGCTGGACTTGCCATCTTCCATGGCCATGCACCCGACGTTATACGTTGGACTGCTCAAGCCTTATCGCTCAGCGTCGGTTGCTGACTCTGCGGATCCTGCGTCGCAGAGTACTGGCGAAATTCATTCGCCACCAGCCGAACGAGCTCTTCCTGAGAAACAGGAGCAGGAGCGGGAGCCGCTGGGCGGTGTCTCTCTTGAGTGTCCAAGCGGACCACACGGTCATACAGATCCCGGATCCACCCAACGTGGTCGCCCAGGTCGTCGCGCACCTGTCCGTCGATTTGTTCGCGTTGCGAACAACGGCGCATCACGCGGTCCATCTCGTCACCAAGCTGGTTCACCCGCCCAGGCAGTTCCCACACACGGTGTCGGAGTGCGTCCAAGTCCCCAGGGACATCCTGGAGCTTCTCCACGTGAGCTTCAACGGCCTGTACTCGAGCCCGCAGCGCCACCAGGTCCGTCTGCTGACCATCCAGCAGTCGCAGACAGGCCTCGACGTCGTTAGGAGACGCTCCATATCAGGACGAGAGCCAGTCAAGCGACGCTGTGCGTCCTGGTCAGACACCACGCCCATCGCGGGCTCCGCCTCCTATGCTTGGTAATGAGGGCGCCCTCTACTACCACCTCTCGAAGATACTGAAGCGCCGCGGGCGTAGCGGTCATTACCAGTACCTGGTGAAGTGGCGTGGCTACCCGAGTAGTCGTAACTCATGGGAGCCTGGTGGTCGCCTCGAGGAGGGCTGCGCCGACCTCGTGGCCGCTTTTGAGCGTGTCCACGAAGCTGGTTGGCGCTGACAGGGCCGAGAACACTCATAGGCTCTATCGGCTGCGACTGCCACGACTTCTGAATCTTCTGGATGACCTCTTCGAGGATAACCCCTGGGAAGGGCTTGTGTCGATCGAGGTATCGGCCCGACCACGTGTCGTTAGCGATCATCTTTGCCATGCGAAACCGAAGACGACGCTGAGCCAGCCAATCGATCCGATATGGAGAGTCCAGGAACTCGGGGTGGGTATAGCCCAGGTGGTGCACCCACGCCTTGAACTCCGTCTCGTTCCACTGGCGGGCTAAGCCGGTGTGCGAGAGGAGCACGACCGGGCACTTATCGCACTGCGGCACCCCAGGACCAGGCCTACGGCTCTGACGAAGGTGCTCCCGGTACTCTTCACGAGTCCAATATCACAATGAGAGAAGCTGTTCGCGGGTGCGAGGGGAATTAGCCTCACGATCACGCTTGGTGCCCACCGCCTGAGAGGTAGCCTGACGGGAACGATCTCTCAGGTGTTGCCGATTCTCGGGCTGGAGCAGCTCGGATGGGACACCACTATCCACACCGGCGTTGGTAATGATTTGCGGCTCCCGCTCGGCGGATGGAGGGACATCTCGGCGAGACTTGCTCTGCTCCGCGGTCTTCGGCGTCATCGGTCTTCCAGGATGGAGGACGAGTCCACCTGCAGCGACGGGTCCTCCGGCGACGGAGGTCGCTCCTTGGGGGTCTCAGCCGGCGGTGCCGGCTCCTCGGGTGGATCAGTGGGGCCAGTGGAGCCTGCATTCGCAGCAGGAGTCACCCCGGACTTCGTGGCTCTTGGAGCCTTCGAACCGTCGTCCGAAGAAGACTCATCACCGGTGATGAGCCCGGGGTTCGGAGTGTCCGTGTCGGACTCGCTGCTGCTCTTCACCTCTTGGGGACCCGGCAGCCGCACCTCTTTGCGCTTGGGGATCCGCTTCAGGCTCCTGTTGCCCTCCTTCGTGGTTGCCTTCTTCTTGGTAGGCTGCTTCGCTGCGGGCTTCTTCACACCGGGCTTCGTGAAAGCGGACGTCTCCTTCGTCGTCTCCGAGTCCTTCGTGGCCGGTGCCTCATCGGCGAATCTGGTGACGTCACCGGCCTATAGGGCGTCGTCGTCGGCATGCCCGACGGGCTTAGCGGTGAGGCAGCTTGCGTGTTCGTGCGTGGATTCGCGAATGAGGCCGAGCCCGAGTTCCGCTGATTTCCCCATGGAACAGGTGCTTCCCGTTTGGTTGTGGGAGGGTGTAACGGGGCCAACGCTGGCCGCTGTCCTTTTCAAAGAATTGGAAAGTGACCGCTTTTGAACGTGCGGTCGCTCCCTTGTGTGGGCCACTCAGTCTTGGATGATTCACACCAGGTCCTCTCCGAAGGAATATTCCTTACAGACCTCTCCTATATGATATGATTATTAGGAGTCAATCGTACTTAAAGGATACGGGCCCCTCAGAGCCAACCGCTCAGGAAGATCACAATTTAGACAGGGATTCAGTATGCAAATAGAAAACAGTAGGTAGAAACGTATGAGTGTTATTAATACAAAGCAGTTTAACTCTAACCTACAAGTGTGCAAGTCGTTCGGTACCCGGTACCTCAGGCGACAGGGAAGGCAGGGCCTTTTGCAAAAGAAGTAACAGAGACGCCAGGCGTCTGTTGCGGTTAGCGTGTTACGCTTCCTCAACGCTACGGTGCGTGTGACCCCCGTCACAGATTTCTTCACACATCTTCCAAGGTCGGAGCGAGGTAATACTTTCTTATTTATCTTCCAGGACTCATTCTCGGGGTACGTGATGTGCAAGCCTATGGATTCGACTACCGCCCAGGATGTCGCGGAGGCATACGAAGAGAGAGTCTTCCGCAGATTCGGGGCGAGTTCGCTGTTGTGACACGATCAGGATCCTCGTTTCATGAGTGAAGTCTTCACCCGTTTCCGAGAGTTGCTTGGTAGCAGACAACGGGCTACCCTATCTTATCGATTCAAGCGAACGGCCAGCAGGAGAGATCCGTCCAGCCAGTTTTCCGAAGTGTCAGAGCCTATGTCGCGGAGTCCGATCAGAGTGATTGGGATGAGCACGCCGAGAGGCTGATGTTCGCCCTGAACACTTCGCGCGATGCCACCCGACTGGACACTCATTGGCGGATACCGAATACTTGTCCAGGTCGTCGTCCTCCCCATCACGCTCAGGTTTGTACTTGATAGTGAACCAATGGAGGACTTCCCAGACAGCTTCAGCGTGATCTCGGACGTACTCCAAGTATTCATCCAACAATTGCAACTCTTTCACGTCCAGATCCGCGCGCCGATGAAAATAAAACGCCATTACGCGATTTTGGAGCATCTCCTTCCAAGGTTTCTTGGCCCGAAGTACCATGTAGGCACCCTCGAAAGGAGTCCAATGCTCGGCGAGATACCGGATTTTACTATTATGGGGTGAGTAACCGGGGAAACCAGGAGTTTGATTTCGTGATCACCCTTCCGAGGCCTGTACTGAGTCAATATTCCACGATGGCGCCATGAAAGAACGCCCCGGTCAGGGATTCCTATAATAATCGCCAACTCGGTTGGACTCAGCTCTTCATATGACTTCCGGGCGAGAAACGACCGCATCCGATCCAGCCTGGAGCGGGCCCTCATCCGGAGGCTGCCAGAATTCTTACCCGAGCCATTGTCAGTACGTGAACGACGAGGACGCTTGGGAGATGGAGTGTACACTGAAACCTTGGATGTAGCTTTGGCACTACTCCCAGACGTGTCCGAGGAAGAGTAAACCCTCTAGATTTTGAGCTGTCGCTTCGACCGGAGGACTAACTCGTCGCTGTCAGGTATAGATGCTTCGACATCTGCCTGGTCCGCCCGGGAGGATCTGCTTCCGATCGGAGCATCGAAATCAGGTTCTTTGGGGTTGGCATCCTCCTCGGAAGAGCTGCTGTCCGAGATGTCGGGAAATATTCGGTCAGGTTGTGGAGGTCCGATCAGCCTGCGGGCAATGTCCCTCGGTCAAGCCAGCTCTCTAAGAGTACGTCAGCCGTCAAGTAGTATGAGACAGAGACGTACTTCGCCCAAGGTGTGTCGTCCAACTTGTGCCGATATATCATGGTGGCTAGTATGTCACATCAGCTGTCCCGATGGAAAAGCTGATGTTCAAGGTTATCGGCCAGCATCAACTCGATCGCTTCGTCATAACCAACACCAGTGCACATGGTCCACTGGACGTCCAGACGAAGGTCCTTCCAGGCGATAAATTCCGGAAGGAGTGCGCAGGCCTCTCGAACCGTGAAGGGTAACACTTGAGGTGCTGGACGCGGGCCGACACTCGACTCTGGATGAACTGTAGGGTGACGTTGAAGTTCGTTCTCTTGGACTCGCTTAGACGAAGACTGCCGCCTAGACCCTGACCGAGACTTTGAGGACTTACTCCAAATCCGGGTAGTGCGCTTGGGCTGCGGAGACGGGGGATTCTCCATCGACTTCTCCTCCTGCTTGACATCGTCATCGTCGGCATCACTATCCGGTGGGGCCGGGTCAGGATAAGGTGGGATCATACGAAAGGACATATTATCCGCCGCCTCCACAGTGATCCACGTTTTCCAGGAAGCGGGAGGAGTCGTACCACGCTGAAACTGACCCAAGCGCCTACGGAACCGGGGCCAGTTGCTGCGTACCTCGTTGCTCCCTGCGTTCAGGAAGGTTAACATACCGTCGGCGTCAAAGTGACTCTCCCGGACGCGCTGCTCCAAAGTAGCGATCTGAGTCTGGTGTAGCTCAACTGGGATTCGAGATCGCCAACTCGTTGATGCAGATCTGCTGTCTACTCCATTTTTTTCCCGGGCGAGACGTGCGAGATCGGCGTTCAGTAAACCCCGGGCATTGGTAGACTCGCCTCGGACGGACTGCAATTCTTGTTGGTGATATGCGTACAGGAACATGAAGTCTTGTTTGAGGCGGTCGTATTCGGCTTGGAGTCGTAGAAGATGCTGAGCAACCGAGTTTTCGGCCCTACCCTGGAAGACATGTTGGCACTGCATATCCCGAACCAAAACGCGGTGTAGCAGAGAGACCGTGTAGAACACTCTCGGCGCAAACTGGAGCGGAGAGAAGTGCATGATCAACGAAGCGAATTCTCGGCGAGACAGGAGAGAACCCAATGTGTTCTCCGAAGCGTCGAGATTGGGGTCCTGTTGGCCATGATAGGGGCGAAGGACCATCTCGCGGACCTCCGCTGGATCCCCAACGAAGGCGCACAAATCCTGGACGTCCAGCTGCGACAGGCCATCGAACAACATCAGTGCTTCGAGACCTCTATACCCCTCTCGGATGTATACCCCGTTGCGATAAGCCGAAGCATGCGCGGGGATGCCAACAATGAAGGAGTCTCCAACCCGATTGCGCGATGGAGGACGCGTTTAATGCGCGGGCGGAACATTTTGGACCCCCCGGGGACCTTGATCGCGACTGGGGAGCACCCCCGCCCGGACGCGCTGAACCACTTCGAAATCAAGCAATCCCGTACGGGTATTGCTCGCCCGTGAAGATGTGGTGTAGCGGGATCAGCCAAAGTCTTGTTGAGGCTTGATCGGGCTTCCCAATAGCGCCCAGACACCGAGTAACGGAGGGGGTCCCCCTTTGATCCGTGATCAGCTGAACTGTTCTCACCTTGTGTACCCGTCGGCGGGCTGGATCTGCTCTCTCGGGACTCCGAAGTTGCAGCACTTGGGGAAGATTGATGAGCTTGGCGAGACGCGGTGATGGGGTTGGAGCAGCGCGGAAATCTTCGCTCTGCGTCCGGTTATTAGTCTCGATCGAGGGTTCTTCGCTCAGATCGAGGGGTCTGGATGTATCCAAAACCTGTAGTTGCCTTTCCTTGGTGTGTTAGTTCCTTTCCGAGTAGTTTGTCGCCTCCTATGACGAGATCTTGAGTGTTGAGAGAAAACACGATCGCCAGCCAAACCGTTAAATCTGGTCGGTCGGACACGGGTACTTGAAGGAAAGGGTCACTAGAGTGGGTAAAGCTGACCAATATATTATTCAGACTTAACCTCACTACCAGATCCTCTATTCCTGAACATTTGTCGACACCGCCGAGGCCAATGTAGTTCCCCGGCTGGTGACTGAAGACACTTGTGCTGTTTAGAGCAAATTCGACTCTGATTTATGTTTAGCCTCTACATCCCTACAGCTACCATCC
>JAHQIV010000156.1:0-31049 GCA_030463285.1 Phytophthora europaea | reverse complement strand
TACAACGTTGTGCTCACGCGCGACGCCAGCTACAGACAGAGCCAGGGCGTCCCCGAGAGTGTGGGCGTGGCCTCCAGCTTCCGCCAAGCGCTGGAGCTCGTGCAGCAGCAGGGGGAGAAGGTGGACCAGGTCTTCGTCATCGGCGGAGGCGCTGTGTACGCCGAGGCGCTGGCCTACACTGGCTGCAATAAGGTGCACCTGACGCGGGTCAAGGGCGCGCTCGAGTGCGACGCCTTCTTCCCGCTGGAGCAACTCAAGCAGAACTTTAAGGTGACGCACGAGTCGGAGCTGAAGGAGGAGAACGGCGTGCAGTTCCAGTTCGTGGAGTGGGAGAGGAAGACTGAGGGTGTGGTGACGACGACATTGACGGACAGCACGACGCCGCACGAGGAGATGCAGTACCTCGACTTGATCCGGAAGATCCTGACCCAAGGAGCGAAGCGCGGAGATCGCACGGGAACGGGGACGCTGTCGGTCTTCGGAGCGCAGATGCGGTTCAGTCTGAGGGACAACGTGTTCCCTTTGCTCACGACCAAGCGCGTCTTCTGGCGCGGCGTGGCGGAGGAGCTGCTGTGGTTCATCAGTGGCGACACGAGTGCGCACACGCTGCAGCAGAAGGATATCCACATCTGGGACGGCAATGGGTCGCGGGAGTATCTGGACAGTCGAGGATTGCAGTCACGGGAAGTTGGCGACCTCGGGCCGGTCTACGGCTTCCAGTGGCGTCATTTTGGGGCCAAGTACACGGACATGCATGCCAACTACACTGGTCAGGGTGTGGACCAGCTCGCGGAGGTTATTCACAAGCTGCGCACGAATCCGAGCGACCGTCGGATCGTGCTGTCGGCGTGGAATCCGGCGGATCTCAATGAGATGGCGCTCCCGCCGTGCCACATGTTCTGTCAATTCTACGTGGCCGACGGTGAGTTGTCCTGCCAAATGTACCAGCGCTCGGCCGACATGGGACTTGGTGTGCCGTTCAATATCGCCAGCTACGCGTTGCTTACGCGACTGGTAGCGCAAGTGAGTGGACTAAAGCCTGGCGAGTTTATCCACGTTATTGGCGATGCCCACGTGTATCTGAACCACGTCGAGCCGCTCCAGAAGCAGCTTACTCGAACGCCACGCCCATTCCCGACACTCCACATCAACCCCAAGAAGACGGCAAGTATTGATGACTTCACTTTTGATGACTTGGAGGTGCGAGACTACAGCCCTCATGGCACGATCAAAATGGCAATGTCAGTCTGAAGCTGCGGTTCCCGTACAGTGCAAGCAGGGAGTTAATAGCAACATTATACTTTCGTCGACAGGGCCTAAGCTCGGATACCCGACCCCTCTTTCTACTGTATATCCACGGGATGCTTGTCTGCACAGCTCGACCCCACACTGACGTGTGCTGTCGTGTAGCTCCGGAGGCCGAGATCAGTTATTCCCCTGCTTGTTTTCGATACACACAAATTTCATGTCGAATTCTTCAGCATCAAGTATGAATACTATACTTCTTTCATAATGTCTGAAGGGCAGTACGTGCACATTCCTATGCCATATAATATTTACTCAGTATCTCCAATTTATCTACTTCTCCGGTCCGGAAAAGAATTAACCGTTCGCTGAATCGACGATAACTCCGCTTCACGACTTCAGTTCGAGATTGTACATACCTTGTTGTAAAGCTCGCGGCATGTGGCTTCGCACAGTATTTTTTTCATTGCAGTTTTCGCGCCATAACATTCACGCTGAAGTCATTTAAACAATCATTTTATGGAGGTGATAAGTTTTTTTTTTGCTGTGACGTCAAAAATATTCACATGAAAAAGCTAAAATATCACGTAGAAAGAGAAAAATGAGATGCGTTTAGTCGCAATTCGCGAGAAGAAATACATCGCCTAGAAGCTACGAAAACAGCCAATCAAATTCAATACAAATTACTCGATTTGTATATTAATGAAGTTATAGCGTTTTCTATATATCACAGTCGCTTGCACCGTACTGGGCTTCACGTTGTTGAACGCCGTATCCAGTCGAGTACGGATGTCAGCAAATGTTGTATTGTGGTTTTCAAGTTTTTTGCCGCCCGTTTTAGCTGACCATCTATGAGGGGCCCGATTTACAAATCGGGCCTCCGCTAGGTATAGGTCAATTCATATCGGACGCCAAATCGGAGCATTTCTTCTCTCTCCCCCACCAGCCACCAAAGCAGGAGCCTGACTCAGTGGGCGGTGTTCAAGACGAAGCCGCGGTGGCGCTTCGAGTCCCATGTGCGCCCCATACAGCAAGATGCCTTCGCCTGGATCACATGAAGCAGGAGCCCCGGCTACCAGCAGATCCATGTTGCTCATGTTGCTGTTGTGCGTTATCGTCGCAGCAATTTCGCAGCAAGAACGTCATCTTGGAGAAGCGATGGCCTCTAACGGCAGGATACCGACCCAGCCAGCTCAGTGAGTTGCCACAGCTGATATTATGGGCTTGACATCTACTAATATTCACGATATTGCTTGCTATAGTGCTGCGCAGTGAGCAAGGTCGACGGACAACCACCTGGGCTACGCGGAGAAGGACCCGGTGCGCGGCAACAACTCGATCCGTTCGTTCCGCTGGAGAAGGGCGGCGAGCGCCGCATGATCCGCGTCGAGGAAGTGGAGAAGGAGCTGCCCAAGGTGCCGGAGCACGCCGTCACGCTGCTCACCGTTCTTCGAGCGCTTCACTCTTGGACCCGCCGATCTGGCTGCGCGGTTGTGCGTGCTGGCTGAAAGAGTTGATAGGTAAGCGAAGCACATGCATGTTCTTGTCAGCGATGAGTGTGTTGTAGCAATTGCAAGATATGGCTGCCGGGTTCATGAAATTGCGGGCTCTGATCTTTTTGTTTACTGAGTGCATCTAGTGTCGCTCCGATCAGCACCGCGTGCAAAAGATTAAAGCTACCTATCCCCATCCGAGGACGAATGACATCTGCCAAGTCGTCCTCGACTAGAAATAGTTGGTGAAGATGTTGTCTATACTTTCTGGCATTAGCCCTGACTCAATTCGCTGTTGTGTCGTTGCTGTCTTCTATAGAGAGGAACTCGTAACAGGATGTCATTATATCACTTCGCTTTTTGCAGACACCGTATCATTGGTTCTTCGTGTCTATCGTCGCTAACTGGTTCGTTCGTTGATTCGCTATGGAGACTGACAATGTTGCCACAGCCAGCTCCAAGGCTCGTACTGGTGTTCTGCAGACTGAAGCTTCGGAGACACCACACCAAAAGCCCGACGTGACGCCTTGGGCAGTCAATGCCATAGGACCTCCGATGGGAGGCCCCGCTGCACTACCAACCAAGGCCGACGCAGTGCTAATTGTGAGAGTGGGGGAGCCGCTTGGGCGAGCAGGAGGTGGGTGGAAGTATGATGTGACGTTCGATGTCAGTGAAGGCTACGCCGTTTTCAAGGAAAAGTGTATTGCAAAATATACTGGACTCATGAGCGACCCCGAAGCATCCAAAAGGCCACTGACACTACCTGAAGACCCCTCAATCTACCTCAAGCGAGCAAAGCACACGACCCCCAAGCGAAGTTTGTTGAGCTCAACGCTGAAAACTTCGTGTCAACCCTTCAGTATCGGTGGAGACTGCTGACGCCGGGCGACTTACGTCGAGTTGGAGACTTTCAGTTTGAGGCGTTTCTCTACGTTCAGCGAGCAGCCCAACCTGAACAATTTCACCGCGCCACTTTGCGCCGAGTGGAGGAGGCTTGCGTGCAGAGAATGGCGTACGAAGCTGCCAATGCCGTTCAATTCGGCGCGATCGCGTCGCACCATCTTGACGTGGTGCACGCTAGAAGACCGGAATCAGCTCCCTTTGAAGTTCCAGAGGATAATACGACCGCACAGGCGATCGAGTTGGATCGTCAACGAGAGGCAATCCAGCGACAGGACAATGCGCAAGAAGCCTCCGCGCAGACTGCTGTAGTCAAGATCCGGCTGAATGGGCTATGGATGCCTGTCGAAGTCGATATACTGTCACTGCGTCGTGCAATTGGGCTACCGGACTACGACATATTTTCGCGCGGGATCTACCACGACTTCACGCCATCGCAACCAACCAATGCCGCCATGGAAGATGATGATCACCAAGAAGATGATCTCATGAGCGAATAACAAAACCCAACGCGACGCCAAGTTAACTACGCTATCCCTGAACGAAACCGGCTTTAAATTTCTGCATGCCGATCACGAGAATACACAGGTGCCTTCTACTCCTACATCTACTGTGCATTACGTCGCCCGCTGTGTTCCTGAATCTGCAGAACGTCGACTGAATCAAGGCCAGCGTCAACAGCGTGCAGTGCAAGGAAACGATCTTCTAAACGCTGAGCACGTCTTGCGAGACAGCTGGAGTTGATTGGCGCCGTGGCCCCCTCCAACGTCTCGCAACAGTCATCACGCCAGCCACCTGGTGGCCTGGACCGCCCCGCCAAGAACGTGTCCATCATACTGGACACCAAGTGTCCACAAGATCCGTACGGGGTTCCGCACGAACCTCGGCTAATATTGAATCAGAAGGACGCGCCCATGGAGCTGATCACGGACTAGCAGTTCATTGGGGAAAGTTGGCGGCACCGTGCTGATGGTCGTCAGTTGCTGGTGAGCATGGTGAGCGCGGACGACATCATCGCGCGCACCAACAACTTGGCCACTCTGGGCGAGCAAAATAACAAGAGCCTGCCAGGTGGCAAGGGCATGTTGTCGATTCTGACGGAGAAGGACGTGGACATCGGCATGATTTGACCACGAGATGCAGATGCTGGAGTTGAAAACTCTCGATTGATGATAAAAGACTCATAGATGGCTAGCTAAGTCTTCAATCATTACACTACCTTCAGAAAGGCAATCTACTCCACACGACCACTTATCTGCATAAGTTAATCAAACGTTTGTCGTCGTATCCCCGTTGCCATGTAGCCGCAATGGTGAAATGCCCCGAAGCAACCTTTGTCCTCGCGCCGCATACACGCACGCATCGCAACGTCAAGAACGCGAGCCGGGTACTGCTGGAAGACCAAATAGGCGTGCTTTTGGAGCCATCGCTTCAGCAGCCCAAAGCATGGCTCTATCGGGTTGAGTTGGGGGCAATATGGTAGCAGAAATATGAGCCGGGCCCCACACTGGTGGATTGCCTCTTGCAGCTCCGGGTAAGCGTGGATCTTAGAGTTGTCCATTATGACGATGGAGCGGGCTAATGGCCACGGGTTGAGTCGTGGAATCACATGCTTGACAAAAGCAGCGTGGAAATTCTCTCTTGTAAACGTTCCTTCTGTCGGTTCCCAAGCAAAGAACCCATGCACATCAAGTGCCGCAAGAATCGAGAGGCGCTTGCCGCGACGAAAGGGCATCTTGACCACCGCTCTGGTGGTACGCTTCGACTACCCGTAACGTCTCTGAGCATGACGTCCGTCTTTTGCCGTCTCGTCTAAAAAGACGAGCTGCTCGGTAAAGGAAAAAATTGGAATCAACTTGGCGCGGTAAGCTTCAATTTCAGCGGGAATAGCTTCACGGGCCGCTTTCGAGAGCACCTTGCGGCTGAGCTTGAGGTCGAAATTAAGCACTCTGCATATTGTAGCTGTTGAGACTGTCGTAATCGCTGGAAAATTGTTGGTTACATACTCGCGCAACTCTTCAATGTAGAACGTCGGGTGAGCTTGAACAAAGTCTTCAACACCGGATAAAACTGCAGGAGGCCATCGAGCAGTTAGCTGGCGAGGTTCCTTCTCGTTGACAATGCCTCTCTCCAGGAATAGGGCATACCTGCGCCGAAGTGTTCGCTGCTTCGGACCAAATATCTCCGACACATAGAGGCTGGAGACGTCGTAGACGTGCATGAGAGTCACAGCTCTCCAGTGAAAGTCGTCGCTGTACGTCATGGAGAACAGGACAATACGCGACTGAGAGTTGCGGTAGCTACTGTAGGTCGAAGGACGCAAGCCACTCATTTTTGCCGTGCCAAAGTGGCAAAACGGACGGTGCTCTCTAACCAGGGCTGTATTAGCTGCACAAATTACAGCCATATATCATTTTGGAACTCTATCTCGGAGCTCCCAGCTATCTCGGAGCTCTTATCTCGGGATCTGGGCCCTCTGTTTTTCCAAAACGGATAAAAACCACAATAATACTTAATGAGTATCAGGTGCGTGATTGTATGGGTACCCGAGTCAATATCACATTTATGACCCAATCGAAATATCTATTTTCATGTTACTACCAATGTCACCGATTCACAGACTTGAAAGACGCCGTCGCAAATGCCAAGGAAATCTGGTATATCGCTCCGCACGCTCACTGCTCCACCGGCAGCGGCACGTCTCCATCTCCCGCTCGATGACAGCGCGATACAGCTGCAAATAGAGGAGAGTGAACGAGCGACGCTCCAATCCACGTTAGAATCACGTCCCACTAACACTAAACGAAAGTATGAAAGCTATCAGAACGAGTTCGTAGAATGGTGCAATACGCAGCAGTTCTGCGATGGCGCGACCGTCACCAAGGGCAAGTTGCATCTCTTCCTGGCCAAACAAGTCGTGGGCAGAGAGTCCAAAAAGAAGAAGGGGACGACTGTAGGGGGTTCCACGGTGTGCGGCGACGCAAATGTTGTCGTCGATCTGTACAATCAGCAGGTGGCGCTACGGGTGAACTCGAACGAGCACCCCCCGTTCAGCTCAAGTGAAGCAGTTGCTGAGGAATGTACAAGCTCAGACTACCGAAACTAAGAAGAAGAACTACCAAGACCGAGGTGTTGGCTCGCTTCTGGATGGCTACCATTCTGAATTGCAGTTTCGCCAAATTTGCGATACATTTTTTCTGCTTGATGATCTACGAGGGCGTGCAGCATTCCTGGTTTCTCACTATGGCTTACTACGTGGCGAAATCATTCGTGATTTGGACCTGGCTGACATGTTCTCACAGCCACTTGATAATGAAGGTTTTCAGTCATGCACCACTCTCGTGTTACTGATTCAACACGGTAAGACAAAACACCTACGGGAAACTACAACACGTCAAATAACCAAATGAAGTTACCCCGTGACCAAACCTACTTACTCTACTGAGGTAGGCGAGTGAGTGGCCCAAAAGCATCGGCTCGGTGCAGAGTTATAGTGGTGTACACAGATCGCAATCTGCTATCATATGTGCCGAGCAGTAGTGTTGTTTTTGTTAATGACAACGCTATGCGAGCGTTTGCTGTAGTTTAAGCCAGGTACAAAAAAAACACGACGGTGGTTTTGCCCCCCGTGGCCGAAGGACAAAGCTGAGTAACAGAAGAAAAAGCACACGAGTCTTCCAACTACGAAGACATTGTAGGAAATCACGGCTAGTGTAAGCGCATATTGATTTCTACTGTTGCCCATCAATTTTGGAGGTGTTCACTGGGGTTGCATCGTGGTTGACCAAGATGCCAAGCTTGTCAAGACGTATGACAGCACGGGGGGGGGGTTATCAGAACGACAGAAATGGCATCCGAGATCATGGACGCGCTGACTATGAAGGATTACACTGCGGTGGATGTGACCGAGCCGGTCGGATAGCGATAATGGTGGAGTATTCGTGTGCCGCTTCTTTTGGTTCTGTGTCAGCAGCGATGACTCCATTGACGTATCGGAACTGGGTTTACCCAAGCTCCGCTGGGAAATGCTACACTCAATTTTGAAAATGCAACGACGCTAGTTTGATAAGGAGTGCAGCAGTGGATGGTGAAGCTAATATCTTCAATACATGGAAACTACCTGGATGGAATTTGTACAATACCTGGAATTAACAAATGACTCCATACTGCAAGATGACTTGACTTAAGCATGCCGACGGAACATGAACGCCATCAGTTCGACTTTTTGCTCCGGTAGATCTTACATGGAATTCCAGGTATTGACACCTGAGCAATCTCTGGGGTGGTTCCGAATGCCATTTGGCTGGTGCTGTGCCGACGAGGCGTGATCGCTGTCATTTCGAATTTTAATCAAATCCTACGCACATTACTATCCCAGGTTTTGCGGTCTGGGTAGTACCTGGAACGGTAATAGTGCGCTCCCATAGATTACTTACAGCTGATCCAAGGATTCTTAGGAAAACTAGGATGAAAACTGGATAATACATGGAGAATTAGTACTGAGGTGTATCTAAATCCGGGAAACCTTGACACAAAGGCTGTCCTTTTTTGTCTAAGAGGCACAGGTTTCCGGTACGTTCGCTGGACCGACTACGAGCATACGAGCTTCGTCCTCCATGATGCTGCGTGTGGCACGCTTCTGGCAATGTTACCAAATCTACCCCCCCCTCCCTCCCGCGCGTCGTAGGCTCACTTGAATAACCAATCGATGGAGAAGTGCTACCTTAGCTGAAGCAATGCGTACCCTCGTATATTTTGAATCGAATCGTGGAAGTTTGTCATCGCCCTAGCTGCTGGTGATCCTCCTTTGAACTTACA
Organism: Phytophthora europaea; assembly: GCA_030463285.1. NCBI lineage: Eukaryota > Oomycota > Peronosporomycetes > Peronosporales > Peronosporaceae > Phytophthora > Phytophthora europaea. The sequence goes on along the minus strand of JAHQIV010000156.1, from coordinate 22,593 downwards.
GTATGTAGTATTTCCTAGGGTTGAGATTTAGCAGCAGGCCGTTAGTTCAGGAAACGCCGAGCAGTCAATCGATACCGGAGGATACTTCTATATCTCCGCAAGGTCCTGCTACAAGATATGGGTTTTGCAGCAAGTCACTCCGAAGCATCCAACCTGGCAGCACGATCTTTTCGCTTCGCTTTTTGGCTAATTTTGGGAGTTTAAGCGAGAAGTAGTGTAAACCGTCAGCAATATCTAAGACCGCGCCGAACGGCGTTTGCGGAAAGCTGTTCCAGTTTTCAATGCCAATGTCGATCATGATTTAAAAGTCAAATTGATTAAGTTGGCTCTACGTTCTAGGCTATTAAAGGGAGTCTGGCGGATGTGGTGCGTGTGCAAGCCCCACTTCAAGGTGGCAGAACTGAGACCACGACAGGTTGTGAACCCTGATCGGCTCCGCCTCGGCCGTCTTCAGCATACCCTTCACACGACGTTATAAAATGCGCAGGGGACTAGAGCCTGTACCCGTGCTTGTGAAATGATTGGTATGCTGGCGTCAATAGTAGCTCTGCAGTGCGTGGCCTTGAATCTCATCCGGTACTAAGTGGTGTGACCCTGACGAAAGCAGATTATTCAACCTGGGGCGGCCGATTCTCAGTCTGGTGGAGGATATAGCAGCATCGCTATAGAATACGTTCTCACTAAGTTAGTGATTCAACTCGTCTGGCAATGGAGCCTGTCGAACGTTGTCGCCGAATACAGAAAAAGTCTTTGAACTGGATTGCGTAGAATATATTTTAATAGCTGACGGTGCCAAAGCAGCCGCGAATGCACACGTAGCGACTCGGCCAACATTCCTGTGAATCTGGTAACCAAGATCAAATCACTTGACACAACACTCGATACTGCACTGCGGCAGGAGCCGGGCGCCAGCGGCGAGGCGTCGGGTTACCAACATTACAATACTACCAGGGCTGGACTAAGACAAGAATTGGGACGAACAAGCATAGTTCTCATCATTTTTACCACTAGCAGTGGCAAATGGTCAGCGGCCATTCTTACGAGACATGCGTAGCTGACAGAACCTCATCAACTTCACCGAAACCATTGACAACGGCCACTATGCCTTAGCCATCCCAGCAATCGAGGCCCGCGAAATTGTTGGAACTATCGCTGCCGTTATAAACCTTGACACAGCAGACGAAATTTGATCTCTAAATTCAAATTCTCCATTTGTGTCCCTAGATTCTCCGATTGTTTCAGAAGAAGGTTCAGTCTGCTCGTTGCAAATCACATTTCCAGGTTGCAGACGTCTTTCAGTTGATTTACGTGGATGACGACTTGTATTTTCTCTGTTGCTCGATGCTGAAGCTGAATGTGCTTTGTATCGCTGGATAAAGGATCTTACCCATGAATTCCGTTTTTTTTCTACTTTCAGTGCGAATTCGGAGGACTGCTAGCACTAGGCAAGCACCTCTGCGTGGCTGAGGATGTCACATTCTCTCGCAGAGTTATCGTAGTACTCCAGAACTCGTAATACGTAATACGTCAGCTTGTTTTTGCGCCGCACAGAATACTACGTATATAATGCAACAAATCGGATTCCCTAAACATGCCTAAATACAGCGTACAAGTGCTATGCATGACCGGGGTATCGTTTCAGGGAACGAAGATGGGATGAAATTGTTAAATTGCAACCTCCAAACACCGGTCGAGTTGCTTTTGATCTTGATTTGACTTATCTTGACAATCGATTTAAAATAACTCGACCATAGTTATTCTTGATCTGGATTTGGCTCCGCGAAGGCTGGGATAGGAGCATTGAATTTTGACGATATATATACTAGCAGTTGTATGGTAATATGTCGGAGCAAAAAAAAACATTTTTGATAATAAAAAAAAATCATACAAAGGTTCACGCGCTCGCACACTTTTTGTTCTCGCCCCTACGGTTTACTTTTTTTTAATGATACCACACATGCATCTCCTACGTCTGTGTAGTTATCTCCGCTCCGGGCGCCATTACCGTTACGCCCCGGGGTAGGTTGATACTCAACACCGGTTGTCCACCTCGGCAGCTGGGGAGCGCCTCGGCAAGCAGGGAGTCTACCAGTGCGAGGCTGTTCAGTGGCGAGCAGACTGTACTGGCCTGCACGCATGGCTAGGATAGGGATGGCTAGGAGGAGGTATTAGCAGCACCAGTGGTCGGTTGGCCCCACTGGCTGCCTCCAGCGTCTTCACCGGTTATATGTACCGGGCGATAGAGCCCTTCGCACACTGCACATGCGAGCTCTTCGCTCCTCGGCCGAGGAGCTCCAACTCCTCAGCCCCCGTGGACTCTCTCCACAGTCCTGCCGCCCTATTCGCCCACTGCCCTCATCTGTGCACGAGCCTACCGCTGCCTACCTTTGCCAATACCGTCGCTTCGTTCTCGCCCTTGTAGAACCGAAGACCGGAAACCCGTGCGTTCGGCGCAACTCGTGTGTATTAGTCTCGACTTCTCACTAACCAGTGCAAAATCTCAACTGAGGGTCGAGTTGGCTGGCCGCCACTCGTTGCCCTCCTGCTTCTCCTATCCATATACTTACTCCTAGTCACGGGCACCTACCTAGCCTACTGGACCTCTCCCTCTTCGACTCCTTCGCCCTTGTTCCGAGGCCTCTCAGCCTCACACTCCTGTTCTTGATCTCGCCTCGCCTTGATCCCATACTTCTCTGTCCTCGTCCTTGGCGGGTCGCCCTCCGCCTGCGACCTTCTGCCGTCGCCGCCACAACTTCAACTCCCACTGCTTGCACGACGCTTGCCCACTAGCCGGTGGTGCTAGTCCACTGGCTCGCTCCTTGCCACCACACGCATCTGAGTGTACACCGCACCCCGACCTGGCCGATGTCCACCACCTACTCGCCCGTCAAGTCGTTCACCAACGCGTGATCGTCTGTCAGGCCTCGTTCGTGGCTTCTCGCTACGAGACGGGCCTTCCTACTACACTGCTTCGCAGCCGCAGCATCTACCCGATAATGACCCGAATGTCAATGTTTGGATACGACACCACTCGCAAATACATATATGTATGCATATTGACCGTAATGTGTTGTCAGTCACATACCATCAGTCTGCCCGGTACTGCGGACAAACAAACGGACAGCACGACAATTAATCAGGTTTGGGTTATGTTATTAGCACTACGTCGCTTTCTATCCCAGGATAAATCGACTATGGTTTTAGAATATCACAGATGAGCTTTAAAATAACTGACTCGGGTTTGATTGGTTAGGAATTCTTACTTTGGACACACTAAAGCTGAAACACAGCTTTAGTTATGTATTTCCTCTAGAAGTGAACCACTCGTCTGGGCGTAGCTAGCAGTGGAAAAGGTAGTTATTTATCTTTTGCAATTCGTTATTTCAACGTAATTAATTAACTTGTGCATTTGCGTGATGAAGCTCAAAAGTTCCAAGTATCGATAGGCTAGTCGGTTCAAGTTTGTGCGAAGCTGATGGGTTTTAATGCTTAGCGTCAATCCACGGAAGCAAATATCGTGACAATGAGTCTATCTACGCTGTGTTACTTACCAACAATCTCATCAGTGTGATGCGATGCGAACACATTTTCCTTTAGAACTGCGCCTTCTCCCGAGTCGGAACGGCTCGGGTATGCAATTCTCTGAAATTTATTTCACAGTATATCAGTGATCACATTTTCCGCTCAAAAACTATACTTGTCTACAATTAGAAATAACACAATCAACTGTCGCTCGAAAATCACCTCCAAATTTAACAAGCCTCCAAGATATAGCAACAAAAAAAACGTCAATTTTTGCTTTTGGTCATATTCCTCTCAAAACCCAACTTCAATATGTAGACTCTAGCGATTTCGACACTAAAATGATCACATCTGTCTCGAACAATTAATATATATCGATAACTAATAAAAAATCTGGATGTTGCTTGTGGCGTGTTAGTTCAACATTCACGCGACATCTCGCATTTTCACTTTCAATTATGACAATAGGTTCCACGCTGCGCGACATTAAATTTTTTTCCAAAGACAAGAATGACAGCAAGGTGAGAAACACGCTAGTTCGGACCCATCCCCCGTCACTGTCGCTGCTCCTGTTCCCACCAAGTTGGTTCCAACGCACAGGTGAAGCCGGCCAGCGCCGAGACCACGGTTGGTGCAACGCAGGCACCGAAGGCTGCCACCACCATCGCTGCAGCCCCGACGCGTGAGGTGGCGTCGGCCGGCACGAGGACGACTGCCGACGTCAAGGCCACCAAGTCCAACACAGCAATGAACGCCAAGAGCAACACACCGTTCGCGGTGAGCGATGTGACTGGTGCAGCGCGTGCACCAGATCTGCAAGACGGACTTCGAGCGGTTCCAGAAGGTTTGCAATTTCTTCGTCGCCAATGACGAGGCCACGCCATTAACGCCTAGGTCAACGCCAAGCTGGGAGCAGGTGGGCCAGTGGATGCGCAGGGTCGTGAACTCCAAGGCGTCCTCCTGCATTCAGAAGATCCAGGAGACCCAGCAGGCGCTGCTCGTGTTGCTCATCGGCCACGCGCGCCTCGTGCTGACGCCCACGACCAAGAGTCTGGAGCCCGCCTTCGGTGCAGTGACCGCCGACGCGGACGGCTGGGCTAAGACGAAAAAGATCGAGACAGGTGGCGAGTCGGACCGGTTCCAGGAGACCATGCAGCAGCTCGGCGGACAACACTTATACGACGCGATCCGCACGCAGCTCAAGCAACTTAAGCAGGCCGGCGGTGCGGCGAGGACATCATGGACAGCCCCGCGCTGCAGACAAAGAACTTCCATCCTCGCTCGAATTCGACCGAAAGCGCCGTAAAGCCACAGTCGTAAACCACAGCCGATGCAGGCGCCTCACTCTGTGAAGAAGAACGGTGTGGCCGCTTGCGGCAAGACCAGATCCAGGTCGCATAGAAGTACATCCTGTGGAAGCCGACAAGCGGACGCAGGTACCGCCCCTGGCTCCGGTGGCCGTGAAGGCGGCTACCACCGCTCTGAAGGCCAAGGCGCATGAAGGGTACAGCTTCCGAGAAGACGGCTGCGCCGGTGAAGAATGCGCCGCCCGTTAAGAGCGCTGTTCCGGTGAAGAAAGTGTTGCCTGTGAAGAGTGGTGCACCGATAAAGAACCCGTCGCCTGTTAAGAACGCGCTAGCGTCGGGGGTCTGGGGCGGTCCGATCCCAGGTGCTGTCGCGCAGAGCCGGCCTGTGGCGATCGTGAGCAGTGCAAAGACCGCCGCTGTGTGCGCCGGCCGAGCTGGTAACTCACGCGGCCGTACCATTTAGAGATGGGGTGCTGAGTCAAACTAAGCTTGAACATCGACTTCGTACGTGCTTGTCTGCTGCTCTCCTTTACATGTAGATAGATTACAGGGACGATCGAGTAGCACTTCAATGTTCAGATAATATAAAATAGCCTAGGCAGCGTGTAGATCGACGCTTAAATGAAGCAGCTTGATGCATCATGTTAACTCAGGACAGGTGACAGAATCGGAAAGGGTTTGTCAACCATCTAAAGGATTTCACGAACAAAGCTGCTCTTCGAGAAAATCGCGATTCGAAATTCCCGAACTAAGAATGCGATGAGCGTCACCAACAGGATTCCCTGCAACTTACTCATTTTTTAAATGTTAAATTTCATAGCTTGTCCGGGGGCTTGCGCAGGGCCTTGTATAATATCGGGGTGGCGATGGTATGTAAACGCCTTGTAGATACATGTTACGTATATTAGCCTCTGCTATTCTGAATTTTACTTACCCTGTTGAGGTCCACGCGCGATTCTGTTGAGCTGCCTTCGTCACGTTAAAATCTCCAGATGTCCACTCACCCAGTTTGTCTTCGATATGTAGAGGTTCTCCTGCTGTTATATGTTTTGAAAGCACGTCCATGTAATGAGATACGTATAGCCTTCAATTCACACTTTTGATTGCGGCTTCATGTAGAAAACAAACCTGCTCCATCCAAACGCAGTTTGTGACCAGATTACTATTTTTGTGCAGTTTGGATAGTAACCAATTTGCGATATGAAATGCGCCCTGACACGTATTGAATGCTTCGACCTGCTTGTAAACCTGGCGTTAGGAGATTTGCATGCCTGGATTGGCGCCACTCCTGCACAATCGGCGGGATGGCTACGTCTGCACGCACCATTCTAAGGTATCTCCGGTGGGCTTTGCGGAAATCTGTGATGCCTGTTGGACAGTCGCCCAGTTGGGCGTTGTTGTTATGAAGGTATGTCTGTCGATCAGGGTCTTTTTCTGCCAACCACCTATCACTCGAAGCTGTGCATGCTCGACTACGAAGACAATCTTGTGGTGAGGTGCGGGCAACTTCCCAGCGTCCAGAATATACCTTGATCAAACGTGAATCGCCACACATCAGGTCAAAGCTCAGAGGGGCTCAGAGTCTTAGAGTCTCAGCTGATATATCTTAGCTGGGCTCGACGAAGACTCGGTCGAAACCTCTAAGCTCGAACCCTTGGTTCAATGCGGCGTGTGCGCCTCCCTTGCGATCGCCTTAACGGTTCTTGCTGGGGCTACGCTTTGGGCCCAGATGCTATCCAGCCAAGCCAACCTTGTTCCTAGTCCATTCGTCTCCAGATGTCTCCAAACGAAACCGGTTCCCCGCTCAACAGGTCTTTGTCTGCACGTGTCTTGACCCAATCTGCCCCGGATTGTTTTTCAATGTAGACACAATACTCCACAATACACTCCACACACAACTTGTCTGCTTCCTCCAAGACGACAGACCTGGCCATCCTTGTTGCTTCACTTCTTCCGAGCGGCTCCGGCTGACAGCCGCATCCACAGGTCTTCACTCGCCTCTCAGACCTAGAGTGACTCCGAGAATTGGCTCGGGTTGAGCCTGTCTTGATCCAGGGTTCTCGCCTCTGCGCCCTGGGACTTCCGCGCACCACGTCTTGACGTAGACGAAGCGGTCGAGCTGAGAACCACTATCCCAGGCTCAGCGCCACGAAATACACCCAACAGCTCTGGGAACCACTATCCCAGGCGCTGTTCTGCCGAAACCGCAGAGTAGATCACCTTCTACCCCAAAATATGAAATACACGCTGGGTACAGCCGCCTAGTTCGACCTGCCCACGTGTAATGAAATGAAATAGCAGAATAGGCACCACCTCACACCGAGGTACACCTCAATAGTCCCTATGGGGCTTGAGTTTTGTTGGAGTCTCCTCAGACACCCTTTTCCACAAGAACACACTAACGCTTGCGGACTTCGTGGCAAATTTGATTCTGATTAATAATATACTCATGCAAACAAAGACCTATCAAGGGGGATGGGGGGGGGCACAGCGTCTTTCGGAGAGCACTCAAACAAAGATAGAAAGATCGTCTTGCGAGCGGCCTGCAGGCCAACGGCGAACGGCGCATCAATATGACAGTGGCTTGCCTCTGCACGAGACCCAGCGTACTGATTGGCTGGGCTGCGTTAAATTTGCGCGTGGTGGTCAGCAACCTCCTGATTACTCCACTTTCTGTGCCTGTGATTGGCTGTAACGTGCGCGTCACATGGGTGCGACCGTGCGTCAAAGATGATTTGGGGTAAGCGATCACTTGATGACCGCCCTTTCGCAGCAACCGTCTGCAATGTCCCATCATCCACTTCACTTTGAGCTTCTGAGCCTCCACCGAGTCGGGAACCTGCAACGTCTCCAGGTGTCCATCTCTGCTAAGCTGAGCCTTATATTCAGCGAACCATCTCTGAGTCCCGTTCGATCTCAGACTGTCTTCCATAGCTGGACCACCTTGAATTGGGAGGGGACTTCTGAGCTGCCAGGAGTTTGGTAGTTATTCTGCTGAATGTCCACGAGCTCAGAACGCCACAAGTAGACTCTGGGGCCCTTGCAAAAAGGATTCTCCTCGGTCGTGGGACCGCTTGATTCTCTGCTGATGAGCGGGATTGAAGCTCAGCACCAACAGTGGCCTTGGCGGGACGAGTCGAGCGGTTTCAGGTTATCACACCAACAACTGACCACTTTTCCACCAATCATGACCCATTATGCTAGGTGCAAGAGAGACCCGGCAGCCGAGCGACGGGGCTCGGCGGCCAAAATCTGAGCGCGCCTTGTCACAACCGTCCCTTATAAGACGCGGGGTCAACGAGCTCAATCACGACTTGATCTCGGCGCTCATAATTGAGGATGCCATCGATCGCCTCGTCCCGTCCCCCTCGTCGACTTCTGCCAAACCTGTGAGTCGTGCTCCCTCAGCGTTCAGCGATTTCACCGCCCGAGCAGCGAGCACACTCGTAGCTCATCCACGCGCCTCCAATGCTTATGGCTGACGACCCAGCATCCACCCGCTCCTCTCCTCCCAAGCGACGACGGACAAGGATTGGCGTCACAAGGCACTCCCGCACCTCTCGTGACCCCATTCCAGCTCCTGCGGGTTCGGGCGTCGTGCAGCGCAACTGCGGCGACCAGGAGATCACGCCGACGCGCATGTGCAGCTCTGTCAGCGCTCCTACAAACTCCAGCGCGCCTCTGCTGACGTCGAGCAGCGTGCTCACCATCTCCACGGGCCTCAGCAAGGCGAGCACGTCGTCGAGTTCGGTTGGGGTGACTCTTTCGCTGCCGGCGGTCACCAGTACGCCACTGGCGGCATCGAGTTCAACTTCACCACCCATGCGTATGCCTGCTGCCCTTTTGCAGGTAGCGGCTGCCGCCGGCGGGGGTTCCGCGATTCCGCGCGTTACCGCTACAATACAGTCGGCTTCTACAGCGCATTACGCGCCGTCATTGGTGCCTCTGACACGACCAGTGCCTACGTTGGGTGCTGGCACGCTGCCTGCTCCCACCGTCGCTCAAGTCCCGGCCTCCATTTTCGACGGCGCGAAGAGGTGCTCGAAGGCATGTCGGACGACCTCGCTCGATCCGTCCCTGTTCGTATTTCTCGGATGATGAATTGGCGAGGCTGAGCGCGCTTGGTGGTATTGATGCCGCCACGGAGCTTCTTCAGGCAAATCCACTCGTCTAGTCAACTTGTCGGATGCGCACGTCCGCTTGGCTGCTGAGCACGAGATACTGTCGTTGGCGCGGTGTTATGGCGTGGAAGGAATCGCTTCGCGCGTCATAAACACCACTCGCCTCCTGCAGTAAACCACCCAGCGCGTCCAGACTTTGGAGGCTCAGCCGACCACCCAAGCTGACGCACAAGCGCAGATCTCATTACTCAGGACTGAGGGTTGGTGGGTGCATTGATCAAGGAACGGAACGAAAATGCTGCAACCACAAAACAGCTGGCAGACGAGCGCTCTCACTCTCAGCAGCAAACTGCTTCGGCTGCCATGCTGGCTGAATACAGATGCTCTGAGGTCTGAAGTGGGCGCGCTGAAAAGCGTAGCAGGTCGGCTCAGCTCGGAGAAGGTCGATTTACAAGATCGACCTCGATCTGCGGACATTACGTTTGATGAACTGCAGCGGAAGTACAACACCGCGCTCAAACGTGTCGGAGAATTGGAGACTCAGTTGGCATCGGCTAACGTCTTTTCACCGGACATGCTGATGGATTTAATCGCCGGAAACGCGACACTGGGAGGTCATTGGAAACGACAGCACAAGTTGTTGCAGATTTTCAGAGATGGGTCTCCAGTGCCTTCGGACTTTCGAACATCTATTCAGATCTCAGCGCGAGGTGAAGACACGGACGACTGTGTTCCATACGTACTCCAAGCCACCTCGCGGTCAAGCTCTCAGTCTGCTGACTCTCAGTCTTCTGCTCCACTCACACCAGGACCAGCTCAGCGGACGACTCACTCTCCGGTTCCATCAGCGGCCACCAACACGACCATTTCCTTCCGAGACAAGCTTGTCCGGCAAGTAAGGCGCCTTTCTCTGAGGGGATCGCCTTTGAAGGGCAGTCCTAAACGGAGTGCCACAGCGGGTCAATCTGATCAGACAGAGGCGATCGATTTGACTGGATCTACGCCAAGTCCTCCTCGAGGGCACCGCGTGATGCTGTTAGCTGATCGATTGAAGTTGCCGACCTGGCCTAGCGTGTTCAAGCCATTGAAGGTCCGAGAGCTGAAGCAATCCCAAGACAGGGTGTCCTTATTCTATGTTCAGCGCGCCATTCCAGCTTCAAACTCGTGGGATTGGACTCGGCCCGATGCGCGAAAATTCCTATTCCCGGCTGTTCGTTCTGGAATGCCGTGGCTGAAGTCTTGATAAGAAGCGTCAGGGACGTAGCTCATCCCAGGAGTCCGATCCAGAGCTCGCCAATATGTGGCTGAGACTAACATGTTGATCAACGCCTGCCTGCCGAACTGATCGTGGAGCATCTGCGGTTTTCGGACTTCAGCCACGGCATTCCAGAACGAACAGCCGCAGATGCTCCACGATCAGTTCGGCAGGCAGGCGTTGATCAACATGTTAGTCTCAGCCACATATTGGCGAGCTCTGGATCGGACTCCTGGGATGAGCTACGTCCCTGACACTTATTATCAAGCTGCTAGAGACGTGCTTCAAGAACCCACGATGAATGAAGTCCCAGAACCCTGGGAGCCTCAGCTCCTGGCCCACCTGACAGCGGTCTGGAGTTGCTGCATTCTTCGGACGATGAAGAAGATGACGACAAGTTCGAAAAGACGTACCGCGCCAAGGCACTCAGTCCGCCAGCTCATCTTCGACTCGCTCTCAGTCAGGTGCAAGTGGGAAACGTCCCAGAGGCTCGGGTTCGTCTGGTAAGGGCTCAGCTACTAAAGCTGCCAATACGTCGTCTCAGACTTCTGCCAGTGTCATCAGTCGTCTCAAGGCGAAACTGCCTGCCCCACTTCCAGACGACGGAGTCATCGAGAGGCCTAGGAAGGGCAGTTGGCGCCATGATGGAATCAAGGTGCAGACTCTTTCACCAAACCATGGGTTCTCCAAGCTACATACCGGTTGAGCCACTCCTCCAGTGCCTTCACATTCGTTAGTGTCCGATCGCGTACTGAGAGCTGATCCAGACGTGTCCGTGGGATAACGTGTGGACTCGCCGAATCACGTCGCTGGTCTTCTTCAAGTACAGCGATATGTCGTTCGAAATGGCCGAGTTTTATTTTTGTTGTTGATACTTTTTTATTTTTACTTATATTAATATTTTAGGTTTATTAAATATTGATATAAATAAAAATAAAAAAGTATCAATTTTTTTAGTTAAAGGTGATTTATTTAAGTTTGTTAATACAACAGAAATATTTAATTAATATTTTTATCAATAATTTCATAACTAATTAGCATACATACTGGAATCAAAAATGTTGTTAAAATTATAAAAATAAACGTGCTTGTGCTTTGGCACTTTGGTTGAAGTCGTAAAGAAGTGCTCCACAATTCAACTGAGACATGGGTAGCCAATCTGGCTCAGAGTACCCCCTATCACTTAACTAGGTACTCTCGGACCCGCTTCGAAGTCCGAGTCCGCTTCATCCAGTGAACGTCTTGAATGCTCTCATTTTCGTATTCACTCTGACCTTCATCAGGGCCATTCACATCTTCGGCCAGAAGGGCGGCATCGAAATCATCATCTTCAGCTACTTTAACTTCTTCGGTCGGGCGATCTGGGAACAGAGCTCTCGGTTTCAGCCTACTCACGTGCACCCAGGGATATAACGTATACCTTGAGCCTTCGATCTTCAGCTTGCACCTGAAATCGTCTGAAGTCTCCCAGATTTGGAACGGCCCATGCCACAGACGCGCGAACTTCTTTGTCAGTCCCGGCTGAACTCGTGCCAGGTATAGCCAAACCGCATCACCTACAGCAAAACCCTTTTTAAATCTCTCAGATAGTTGTTGCCAGATTTTTGGTCTGAGCTTCAGAGCGTTTGACTTTAGCGTGAGCTTGAAGATCTTTGACCAAAGCCTGAGCATACTCATATTGTCGCTGAACACCTCGTCGCCACTCGTAAGTGGTCTTCTGATCCAATCCAGACGGCCGGGGACTTATCATAGCTGAAACAGTGCTCTGGGGATCCTAACCGTGCATCAAGCGGTCTTCTGATCCAATCCAGACGGTCGGGAACTTATCATAGCTAAAACAGTGCTCTGGGGATCCCAACCGTGCACCAAGTAAAACGGGGTGTTAAGGCGAGTGGCATCGAAGGACGTGTTCAAAGCCCACATCAACTTCTCAACCTGATCATTCCAGTCGCTCTGATCTGAATCAGCTACATAGGCTCGGATGGCTCGGATCATAGTCTGGACAGATCTCTCTTGCTGCCCGCTGGCCTGAGATCTATGATCCAATGTAGCTCTCTGCCGACTTCCCAGCATCTCTCTGAACATCGTGAATACCTCGCTCATGAATCTGGGATCACGATCGTGACGAATCATCTCACTGGCGCCAAAACGCTGAAACACCCGTTCCATAAGGGCTTCCGCCACTTCCTGAGCTGTAGTTGAGCTCATCGGCTTACAGATACACTGGAATAGCAGAAGAAACACATTGGGGCCGCGATCAGATTTTGGTAGATGTGTGACAAAATCGATAGAAACTGCTTCAAAAGACCGAGTCGCCAAGATATTTCCAGGTGACGGGCCAGGATTTGGTGGAACTCCTTTAGCTGTTACGCAGTCCACACATTCTTTGACGAATCGTTCCACATCTGCGTACATCCCGGGCCAATAATATTCTCGGCGCAGTCGTTCGAATGACCGAGTGATTCCTTGATGAGCACCCTGAAAGTCTTCATGACTCAGATTTAACAGATCAGCTTAAAGTGAGCGAGGTACCACCAACCTTAAAGTTTCAGCTTCATCTCGAGGCCGATTTGGTGTGGCTCGGTTCAGATAGTACAAGGCTCCACGAGAATCCAAGACAAACTGGTTCGCGATCTTGGCTACATCGTCAGCTTCAGCAGAAGACAACTCAGTCAGATTTTTCCGAAGACTTCTGATCCAAGGCTCAGCTCCTTGCTGAGCTAAGATGCGTCGCCGCCTTTCAGCGATTGACATGGCTGGGATAGCAACCTCAGGAGAGAATCCCGTGGTCGCTACTCTAGAAATAGCAGTCTCAGTTTGGCCAACGTCCCTGTCCGCTACTACGGCGTCTTCTCCAGCTCGAATTTGACTTCGGCTGACAGCGAGTATTTTAGCTTCTGGCTACAAAGGCTCAGCAGCTTGAACAAGCGACACAGGCTCAGGTACAATCTTCGACTCCGTCTCAGCTGGGCCGCTGAGCTCACTCTCGCCAGCAGGTGGTTGCTCTCGAACTATCTTCTCCGCGATACGATTCAGCTGTTCAGCTGGGCCAGCTCTACTGGGTCTTCCAATACTACTGCACTCTGGGCTACCAAAGTTTTTAAGGTCAGATAATCAGCTGCAGCGTTGAATTCTCGTTTGACGTGAACCAGTTTCATCGATTTAAACTTCGGACAAAGCTCATCGAACTCATTGAGTAGGAGTTGAAGTCTTGGATTCAAACATTGGATGAGTCCCTGAGCTTGTTGAATGGCAAAGCGAGAATCTCCAACAAGCACTACCTCTGAGATCCCTCTGGCCAGAGCCATCTTTGTACCCTCGATCTCTCCATGGTACAGGAATCTGCGTGAATATGCAACGCCTGGTATGCATAGAAAGAGAGAGACATCGATTATAGCAAGTTTCAGTATTGAACAAGAATGCACTGATTTAATACAAATGAAGCCACGCTGCTCTTGTCAATCAGAGAAGAGTGCAGCCAACAGTTTCGAATGGTTTCCTCACTAACCCTTTCCCACAGCCTGGCACACGAGCAGCTTCTGATGTCGAGTGAGGCGAATCCTTTTAACGAGGTGGGAGGGCTTCATTGTGAGCGGGTCAAGTCAACATCGGACCCCCTCTCCACGAGAGTTCATGTGCATCTACTCCGCCAACATTCAAATTTTGAAAGGAAGTGATGATTGGTGGAACCTTAACTTGTTAGCCAATGATATTGCTTCGTATGTGAGAGCATAGCCAATCAAAAGTAAACGTGGCACGGTGTTATCTAAAACCAGTAGGTGAGCGTAAACGTCTGGTGGAGCCCCTTTCCCAGCCGAATACAAGGTATCAAAATATATAAGTTGCCAGGCGTTGCTTATTCACGCAGATTAGTGTACTCAGTCTCATTCACAGTAGCGTCTTCAAAATGGAAACCTCGGGCTTCGATCACATCCCAAGACGGTAATTTCCACAAGATACAACCTGCTGAGCCTCGTCGATCCGACAGCTTAGCAGCACCATCAAAACTGAGCAGCCAACCTTCATAATCGGTTTCCCGCATTTCCAGACTGATTGGCGGAGCTCGGACAACTTGTCCCTTGGCTGGGATGAGGCTCTCGGCTATTTGGTCTAGCTTATCACGGGGGGTAATACCCGCTCCCATGATTGCCGCTAAGCCGTCTTGATCTCGTTGGATCTTGTAAATTTCCAACGGCCAGGGGGCTAGTCGCACTGCCCACTGTTCGCAACGTCCCTCAAGTGATTGTGACATGAATATCCACTTCAGCACTGAATGCCGGGTATTGACATTGATCAGCTTCGTCCCAGCCAACATCGTGTAGAACACTCGGAGGGCTCGGATCAACGCCACTACTTCCTTTTCAGCGGGGTGATATCTGAGCTCCTGATCATGCAAAACTCTCCCTGTAAAACGAACTGGAAGAATAATTCCATCATGATCTTGGCCCAGAACAGCACACGCAGCCCAGGGATTCGCATGGACGATGATAACGAACGGCTTCTGAGAATCAGGGTGTCTGAGCAGAGGCGTCGATACGATCTTCCGCTTCAAGACTTCAAAGGCTTCCTAGTCTCGGCTGAGATCTCGACCACCTCGGATCTGCTCATCCGTCAACTCATAAAGTACGGCTGATATAACTGGCAGGTCTTCGATGAACTTATTATAATTATTCAGACTTCCCAGAAATGCCTGTACGCCTTTCAGTGTCGACAGGAACGGGGGATCTTTCACGCATTCGGCTATCTTCGGCTTAGCTCGAATTCCCTCAGCTCCAATTTCATGGGACAGATACGAGATCGTCTTCTTGCCGAACTCACTCTTAGGCAGGCTCACTGAGATTTCCCAGTACCTCAACCGATATAGGAGTCGATCCAGATCAACACACACCTGCTCCCAGGTCTCAGCTCCGTACGCGATATCATCGATGTATGAGGTTCGTCCTAGAACCGGGTTCAGCTGAGGTGGGGCTGGGATATTCCTCTGAAACACAGTCATGCTCTTAACCAACGTGGACCTCTTCGGTTGAGTTCTCAGCTCGGATTCCTAGGAATTCCAATACGTCTGCATCGACTGGAGCCTCTTCAGAGGCTGGGAGACGCACTAACCCCCAAAAGCAATTGTCCAACATCTGCTGGTAGATCTGCGGTGCGTTCTTCAGTCCAAATGGCATCCTCGTCCACTGAAAGTGTCCCAGCGGACAGATGAAGTCTGAGATATGTTTCGCTCTCAGCGTCATCGGCACAGCCCAAAATCCACTAGCCATGTCCAAGCTCAAAAACCACATCGTACTCTCAAACCCAATCAACAAATCGTCAATCAGAGGTAGGGGATAATGCATGAGCTTGATCAGCTGATTCACGAGGCGATAGTCGATACAAAGTCGGACATCGACTCCATTCTTCTTCATCACGATGACGATTGGCACATCCCAGTCTGAGTCCGAATACTCAATCAGCTTTGTCTGAACTAGCTTCTCAAGCAGATCATAGACTTTCCGAAGGTGTTGAGGTCGAATGGGTCTTGACCTCTGAGCCACAGGCTTAGCGACTCCCACGTCCAAGTTACAAACAACGCCTCTGGCCGGGGCCGGAACCGCATTCCTATCTCCCAGGAAACTGGCATGATGTTTCTCCAAAATTGCGCGAACTTGGACTTCCATCTCCTCAGTCGTCACTCTGGGCTCACCTATATCAGCTGTAGTCTGATTGGCTTTCGGACTAAGATCCTTCAGCTCGGGGAGGTCACCGCAACGAGTTTGACATCAACTACCGCCAGCTGCTCTCGTGTGCATTTGCGGCTCACACATGGGTCAGCACATGGCGCTCTGAGTTTGCGTCACATCCCGGCAGAACACCGATCCACGTACACTTCCGACTAGACAACATTTCAGCCGTATCATGGCAAACCAAAATTTCATCCACGAAAACGCGGGCCCAAACGATTTTCCGACTGGTGGGGTACTGGGAAGTGAACGTCGGGCTACGTTTTTCTTCATCGCACGTCACAGGCGCAGAAAACGTTATAGCCGATGCCGGATCTCGTCTATTCGGAAATCTTCACACCCATAGGGGCGGTGTGTCTGCCCTTTCTTCTTCGAAGGCCGGAAATCGCCGCCACGAACGACGGCAAGTTTAAGTGGTTCGCGCTAAAGGCAGCAGACGCGGTGACGTGTGTTCGCACCGGTAGGGCTACCATGGATACCTCCTCAGATACATCCGGGCAGGTCCGCCTACGGAGATTCAAGATCGACCAATCTGGTCACGGCACCGCACGAATGCTGCAGCGATCGGGCCACAGCTTTCTGTGTCCCGTCCTGGGGGGGGGGGCGATCCTCCTACTGTGGTCAAGGAAGAACCTACCAGTGGGCCTACCAGTCGCCACCTACACCTCCGACATCTCCGAGAACGTGACAGCTTGGTCCATCTCAGCCCAATAGGTGGCCAGCGCTATCCAAGATGCAGCGCTTCGTACCGGACGTGATCCGCTTACATACAGCACGCACTCGCTGTGCTCCGGCAGTGCAATGAACATGTACCGAGCTGGCATTGATGCCCTCACAATACAGTTCGATTGGTGTCTGACACATTCAAGATCTGTACGCGTCTTTGCGCGGAATCGGTGTCCTCGGCCGCATCGAAGATGGTCGGCAGGGCCAAATCGTCGACCACCCTCCAGTGACGCCTCACGCCTACTACTGGAGGGGGGTCACCTACTGTCCAACTCCGACAGCTGCTGCAGCCGGCTCACGGAGCCGTCACTAAATACAAGATTGACGGTTTGCCCCAACACCACGCAAGCGTTTGTGCAGGAAATAGCCACCAGAAATTGAAAGTAGCCAGTAGATGCATAAAAATAAGTTTTCCCAATGGGTGTATCAGCGTTAGTGACCAAAGTGATTTGTTGCCCGTACAAATGGCTGTTAGATACATCACACAACAATATGTACAGTGAAGTGCCTCAATAGTGAATGCCTGATATGCATGAAAAGGAACAGGTATATTTAGCATTAAAGGTTTGTCTCGTCACACGAAAGTTACCTGTGTACTGACTTAATGCAAAATGAAGTTCATGTCCGTCTTCGCGACCAAAGTCGAGTGCAGCCAACAGTTCTCGATGGTTTTGGCTGGGAGCTGACGCCTTGCTTCTGCGCACCACTCAATGGCCTTGAGTGCGCCAACCTTGTAGGGATTTTCCACGCCTTCATCAACGGCATCCACGGCGAACTCCATCTTCTTGCGTAGAACATCGCGCTTGATGCAGTAGATAATTCCTTGATCAAGGGGTTGCAGTTTAGAAGTAGTGTTCGGGCGGGCAGCTTTGCCACGCAAACGTTAGTCAGCGTGACACCATCGTCACAGTGTGACGAGGCGTTATCCACCAAGATGAGAATGTGACGTTGTTGTGCTCTCATCGATGCGTCAACATCACGAAGCCAGCCCTGGAACGTGTCGGTTGTCATCCAGGCTTTGTTTGTGGACGTGTAGAGAGTGCCCGCCGGTTTCTTAGCGATCCATCGAGGCCTAAAAGATTTCCCGATGAACAGAAGGGGCATCTTGTCGGTGCCAGTGACATTGGTGCATACCGCCAGCGTAAGTCGGGATTTGTCTTGCTTCAGCGACGGTGCCTCATTGATGCAGAGCGAGCCTCTCGGAACGTTGTTGTAGAAGAAGCTTGTCTCATCCATATTGTATACATCAGTATACGAATACGATCGGATGAGACTGCGCAGCTTTTGAATTTCCTCTTCCACTGAGGCCAAATCCACCATGCCGTCCTCTCCATACGAGCGTCTCCAGCGAATTCCGTAGCGACGCTGAAGGCGTCGAAGCCACGACTTCCCAAGCCGAGGCCACGCCGATGGAGGAATTTCAAGCCGGTGTAGAACCCACTTGGCTCGCGCAATCACCATCGCGCCCGATAGAGCCAGCTGCATTTCCTCACATGCCTTGACATACTCGACGATGCTCTGATCCAGTAGGAGCTGGAAGCACGGACGTGTATTGCGTCGGCGAAGGCAATCAGCGGAAAGATGACTAAGTCTGCGCTTGGACAGCAGGGCGCGAGCAACCAGCTGCTTTGAAGGCTTTATAGCCAGCGAGAACTCCGCCTGGGCCCATGTGGCCAGCTCGGCGAGCGTAGCGCCCTGCTGGTCGTGGCGGTGCTTGCAGATCTTCAGCTCTTGCAACTTGGTCAGTCGACCGCGCTTCTGGAAGGGTCTTGGTGCAGGGGTCGCCATGATGCTTTCTCGCGCTTGGAGGAACTTGAACAATGAGGTAGGCAGACATGCATGTATCTTGCTAGAGATTTGCGCGCGTGGCGGTCATCTCGTGATTCCCACGCGTGACCTTTAGATTCCCCTTGAGGCTCGGTTCTGGACCTGTGATTGGCGGAATCCTATCAAAATGAACATGACTGGTGGAATTATATCACTAAATCAGTACAATTGACCGACAGTGGGTACAAACTGGCCATCATGACCTGCTGCAGATTATAAACTGTCAGGCATTCGCTATTGAGGCACTTCACTGTATACCAAAAAGCGCAAATAATCGATCCAAAAATCTGATTAGTCGTTCTGCCGTTTGGCAGCCATGAAAAGATCAAAACGGTCCAAACACTGCATTTCTAGCACTTCCCATTTCATGGAGCGTCCTGATTGGCAGTCATTTATGGAAAAATCTCCCATTGGCTCAAATCGCCAGAAACCACCCAAGATCGCAAGCGTCCGTTGCGATCCTGTGTCGAAGCGTCGCGATGGCCAAGGGACGGCGCGTCCGCGCAAGGCTGTGGCCGCGCGAGCACTCGAGCGCTCAGTCCCGAACTTCCCGAGTTCCCGGCAGCACCTGATCGACTGACTGACCTGACCCTTCAATCCACGCAAGTGCCATGAAGCCGTTCAGGCTCCACGGCCTCCGCGTAGCTGGGCTACTGCTGTCCCTGGTGTGCACCGTGCAAGCAGTGGACACGGACTTGACAGCCACGGTGTTTTACGGTGTAAAGGCGTCGTGCACCGGCAACGTAGCGACGGCGGTGCTAGCGAAGGCTGTGCCTGTTACAACCACGCCCTGTGCAAAAAGTGTGGTGTGTGATCTCGTAGACGATATGTTCCCTGCGACCTACTGCCCGACGACGGATGGAACAACGGGATCGTTGACAGATGGCGACTTCTACACCACCTTACTGGGGAATATTTTCGGTGGCGCCCCGACGGTGATTGTGGAGACGTATGAAGCCGTCGAGTCCTGTAAAGTGGATAAGCTCGCTGATATCACTGCGTACGTAGCCGATGGACAATGCCACAAAACGGGGGCAACGTCGAGCTACATTGCTGTGAATGAGCAGTATGGCTCGGCGGTGAAATCGTTTTCTGCGAAGTCCGACTGCACTGGAGCGTCTACAACGTTCGCTGCTACATATAAAGAGCTTCAAGAAAACTCATGTGAGGGTAACCTTCTTGACAAAAAAATGTATCGCGACGGTACCACGACGGTGTACCTGTCTTCGGCGGCATCGTACGATACGAACGACGCGAATTGCCAACCACCAGCTGTGCCAACCCAAGTCGTATCTCAAGTTGTCAAAGCAAGTTGCAGCTCGTCATTTACCTGTTCCGGAGCGGTTGTCCCCTACACCAGTACGCTGTGTTCCACCAGCACTGAGCTGGAAGATTTTTATCAAGTATCATACGGGACTAAGCAGCCACTCGTATTTCTGCGGGAGTACGTGGCTGGGGAGAGTTGTGCTGCGACCGACCTTTCCGGTCTCACAGCCTACTTGGCAGACAACAAGTGTCACAAAACGGGTATATCGGCGAGTTTCCGAGCTACGAGATCAATTGACGGGGCTGTGACGATCAAGACGTACGCCAAAGCTGATTGTACTGGTGCCCCAGCGACAGCGGCAGACTGGAATGTTGCACAGGCGACGGGCAACACGTGTGCTGAAGGCGCGGATGGTGTCGCTGACACCTTGGTTTTTGGCAGCGCGGCTACTCCGCTGTACTTGGAGCTCACAGCCACTTTCAGCAAAAACACAGACAAGTGCAAGTCGCCGGGGATTCCGATCCTACTGGAGTCAACAACTGTCGAAGTTGATGCGTGCGAGCCTACTGATTCATGTACCACTGCTGGCAGTCTCTTCACAGGCACTGCATGCAGTTCTACCTTGAACATTCAAGACGATGTTGCAGCAATTTTTGGGGATACGCCGTTCGTGATCGTGGAATCATTCAATCCTGGAAAGATTTGTGCACTTGCTGAGCTGGACACCATTACGGTTTACTGGGCGGACGGCAAGTGCCACAAGACGAGTGACGCGACCAGTTATCTCGCCACTAGAGCGGCAGCAGGTGATGCCACTGTAACGACGTACACAGACGCAGAGTGTACGGGTGGCAAGGAGGATCTTGAGTTGTCTCCCACTGCAGACCAAGCTGAGAAAAACTCGTGCCAGAATGATGCGGATGGTATCATCGACAAGTTGGTTTACGGTGGCGGCTTCACTCCACTGACCTTGAAGTCGACAGCTCTCTTCGAGAGCGACAGCGACAGCTGTGTATCTCCCCCCGCAAAACCGACTTATCTGGATACAGCAGTGGTTGATTTCAATAAGTGTACGGCTTCTACAGATTGCACAGCTGCTGGAGATCTGTTCACCGGCACGTTGTGCAGTTCGACTGCAACCTTCAAAGACGATGCAGGTGCAGCATTTGATTCGACTCCGTACGTTGTAGTGGAAAGCTATAAAGCCGGCGCCAAGTGCGCTACTTCTTCTCTCTTGAGCAGTCAAACGTACGCGGCGGATTTCAAGTGTCATGCAACTGGCGCAGGTGCGAGCTTTTTGGCTACTCGAAGTGAAAGCGGAGACATGACCGTTGTCCTTTTCTCCGACGCTGCGTGTGAAGATGCGGTTGGAGATCCTATTAAGGTTGGAGCTGAAGATGCGGGTTCATGTATAGATGATCAAATCGTCTACGGTGTCGGAGAGTCACCCACAGTGCTATCGACTGTCCTGTCGTTCGATGACGCTGGTTGCACTAATCCCGCCCAGCTAAGTGCTACGAACGAGTTTTCATGTACTGCGTCAACGGAGTGCACAGAAACAAGCAGCCACTACCTCCAGCATTCCTGCTCAGATGATCACTTTGGTACTGCAACGGCAATGTTCGGTGATGCTCCATACGTCGTTGTAGAGCTATACAAAGAGGATGACTGCACGACGCTTGACGGTGTCCAAGTGTATTCATCGGACATGGCTTGCCACGTCGCCATTGATGGTACGAGTTTCACATCGACCTTGGCTGAAACTGGAGACGGTGATCTGGTCCACTACTCGGATGACAAGTGTGAAGCGACGGGTGATGGCAAAACCACCACTGCCTTGAGTGCGGAGATGCTGGGAGATGGCAATCCCTGCACTGACAAGGCGAAATATTACGCCCTCAACGGACCTCCTCCTCTGCCCCCAAACTCCACACCTTCCACACCCTCCACAACGACGAAAACACCGTCCACGACGACGAAGACCCCATCGACTCCAGCCACCACGACAGCCACGCCATCTTCAACGACGGAGGCACCCACCACCACTAGCACTGGGTCTGGAACTTCGGACGCTTCCTCCCTCTTCACGACGTCCTCGACATTGACTGCTTCTCTGGGGCTGCTTGCAACTGCATTTGGACTTGTCGTCTAAGCCAGCACGGATAGTGTGGCGACAAATGCTCGATTGAAGAGCCAACCTGATCGTCAGCCATCCTTTCAGCTCCTTCGCACTCTTTATTTCATCTGCTAGCAGTGGTGATTGATCTTCTGAGCCTCTGCATATTCGCAACTCGCTCCGGCGACCCACAGCTTGTTGGTTCGCTCCGAGCTTTCATATCCTAACCACAAACAATGAATTTCCATTTGATCGACACAACATTGATATCCTAGAGCCCCCCCCTTCCTCCTTTGAAACGTAGATATCCTGCATAGAACACCTCGATCCTGCACATCCATGCATGTATGTATATAACTTAAAGTACCAACCTCGCCGTCGATTCCACTCTACCGGAACCATTTCCTCCACCCTCGTCACACCGTCGGAGGGTTCTGCACGGACGTGGACACGCTCAGCCCCATGGGCGGCAGCGAGAAGGTGACGGCCTTCTCCCTCAACTTCTTGCTCACCCTGTTGCCCACTTTCCTGACCGCCTGCGCCCTGCCGAACAGTGCCTTGGGCACCGCCACGGCCGCTGCAGCCGCCGCTGTGGCTCTCTGGTGCTGCTTCTTCTTCTTCTTCTGGTGGTCTGCGTCGAGCCTCGTCGCCTCGGGCGCCGACGTCTGCAGCACCATCTGCAGCGCCTTGAACTGCGTCTCGAAGAAGACCTCGAGCTCGTCGGGCGCG
>JAHQIV010000155.1:0-31071 GCA_030463285.1 Phytophthora europaea | reverse complement strand
CCAGGAGACGACGGCCATGAGCATGACCCCGTTCCTCGCCCACCACGGCATGACCTTCGTGCCGCTCGGCTACCGCTCGCCCCTTGTGGGCACGAACGAGGAGATCCACGGCGGCAGTCCGTGGGGCGCAGGAACACTGGCCAACGCGGACGGATCGCGTCAGCCGACGGACATCGAGCTGGAGATCGCCAAGATCCAGGGCCAAAGCTTCGCCGAGATCGCCAAGAAGCTGTCGGCGTAGGCAAAGTCGACACTACGGCGCGCTGATAATTATTTTTGAGGCAGCATTTCAACCTCACTAAAAGATGCTGTGGAGTGACGTTTTTCGTGTCAATTTAAGTTGACCGAAGCACGCACATATCAAGAGCGAGTTAGAAAACAACGAATTCCTTTCATAAACTACATAGTTAAGCAATTTTGTTCTTCCGCTTAGCTAGTCCGCCTTGCCTTCGATCATGGCGATACGATTGCGGAACGTGTGTAGGCCTACAATACATCTACGCCCGAGGTGGGTCATGGTGCCGGCCAAGATGGGACGATATCCACGGCGGTAGCCTCTCGGAAACCATCACCACCATCAAAGCGAAATGTTGTCCATTGAGTCGTCCAGTACGCGTACAATTGAGGTGACGCTGTGGAAATTACAGCAGTGCGTCTTGCACTAGATGATTTTCCACTACTTGGTGCAGTGTCTGCATGTTGAGCCCGTACGAGCCGATGACCAGGTCTGTTAGCACTCCAGCATGCGCCTTTCGACCACGAGCATCGTCCAGTTCGGGCGTCAAACGTACGCACGACTGCACAGTTGTGCCACCTCCACTTGCCGGAACTTCACTCGCAACACGTTCCACCAGAGTCCATCCACACTCACTGAGGTTAATACGTTGCATGCCGAACGGGGCTCCTTCAGTTTGGCCGAACGTTGCCCAAACCATGACAACTCGGCTCTTCTGGACCACGCGCTTCCCAAAGATATGCAAACGTACAAGGGCTTCTGCTCGGCGGAGTCGCAGCGTGACGCAAAATTCTGCTCTCACTGTGTCATCGATGCAATCTAACGCCTGTCAAAGCCAAAGGTAAGCGAGTCTTGATCCCAGCAACAATGAAGCAAAAACACGAACGTCCGTACCTTGTAGTACCCATTGTCCAACTCAATGCGTTTGCTGGTCAGCGTCTTCCACACAGCCTTCGCAACGTCTTGAAAAGCAAACGGCAGGATTTTAGCGTCCACCAACTCCACGCACACCCTCCCCGAGCGATCACGCTTGACCTGAGCTTCATTGCGCTCGCGCCTCACAACTCCCAGCCCCACCTCCTTCATCACTTCATCCACCCGTTCGTACAACGTGTCAACCCTCGATGCCAAAAGGGCGAAAACCTCCGACTCCTGAAGCCCCGCCATCTTTTGCGTCCTCATCTTGACGTATCCGCCACTTGCACTCTCCTCTGCAGGTCGTTTACGCAGCAACTTCTCCAGACTCTTGGCCATCTTGAGTTGACCCTCGAGTCGCTCTCGGAGCTTCGCGTTCTCCACTTCGGCCTTCACCCTCTCCCTCCTCTGGTTTGTAGCCATTCGTTCCCACAACACACTGACATCACCCCCTGAGGGACACGCAGCCACTTGGTCTCCCGTTTGAGTTTTGCTCGGATCTTTGAGACTTTCGAGCTCTTTTTCTAGTTCCGTGACTTGGCTCCTCAAATATTCAAGTTCGTTTTTCTTGCGTTGGTGCCGAAGCTTTCTCGTTGACTTTTGCTGCTTGTTGACAACCTCTAACAAAGGGTTTGCAGTACCGGTAGGCGCAGCGTTGTTGGTGTCCTGTTCTGAGCAGCTCGGAGTGTTGTGTATCAACTTTGACGGGGTCGAGTCAAGGTCTCCGCTAAGCTCCAACTGCTGCATCAGCGCGCTGTCTTGGTCCAGCGCTGCATCTCTTGTGGTATACACGAGTTCTACAGCACTATTCACGTCCGAGAAGAAGAGGTCGAAGCCTTCCACGTCGTCCAGCAGCTCCAGCGACGCGTCCAGCAAATCTGCAGTCGACTCCATTTCGCCACTTATCGAGAAATATTTATTGAAATATACAGGTGAGATTTGGGGTTATCAGGCAGGACAAGAAGGACAAACCACTTCAACTTACAGTACTCACAAAACACTTCTGGTCCTGGTAACGGTCAAGTAGGTGTCGCCAAAAATGACCTCTGTGTCATTTATATACCGATGACAGTCCACTACTTCTGTAGCTTGACCCAGGGGTGATCATGGCCAAGAAGACGACGCCTCTGTCTGCGAGTACAAGGAGTGTGAGGGGTGCAAGTCTGAATGTTGATGCTGATGTCAAGAGCACCCAAGTGCTTCCGGTGGATTCGATGATCACGCGCCAAGACAGCGCGAGCAAGCGAAGACTGCGAGACACGCACACTCCGCAACTTTCATTTCTGCAGGCCTTTGGCGCCCTCGGGGTCCCGATGGCGCTCATTCTCGTGCTTTGCTTGGCGTGGACAGCGTGGCTGATTTTCGTGTCGCTGGCCCCAAATGAAGCGGCCAACTGGCTCATGAACACGGGCGACTACGACCACGGGCAGTTCTGGCTCATTATCGACACAAACCCAGCGTTGACAATGGCCGGTGTCGTTTGCCTGGTGATTGTGAGTTCGAGCTACTTGTTCGTGGTACTCAAGATGCTCCTGTGGCGCGAGAAGATTCTCACCCCTGCCACTCTTCGAGGCCTAGAAAGGAGACTGCTTGACAGCTGGAGTGGAGCACGCTGGGAGTCGAGGACGTGGTCGGTCACTGTTGGTCCTACTTACCGGCGGATATATAGCGTATGGAGGGACCTCACATCGTTCAATGGCAGAAATCGCAAACTATGGGTACGTAGCGTAATTGGGGTTTGTTAGATACTATTCCGAAGAACTTATTGGTGAATTTTGGTTGTAGAACGCTGTAACCAAAGTCATCGACCTAGTAATGCAGATGATCATGCTGCTTCAGCTACTTCGAAGAGGGAGTCCTGTGGCGCTCGTGTATGGCTACACACTTTTCATGGCGGCAAACTCTCTGTCGTGCGCCATAAACATTCTGTCAGACCGGGTTTCAGTCCTCACTGAAGTGCTGATTGATTCGATGTACGTATAGACCCGCTGAATTGTGCCTCAATATCTACTGACAGCCTTCATGCAGATTCGACTTTTCTGCAGCCGTTCTGTTTCGCATTACCACACTCGTGTTTTGCTACTACAACTTTGAATTCGACCGTAAGGCATATCTTACATACTTGAAGATGCTGGAGCCTGGCAGCTTCGAGCACATTGCGCGTTTATTTGCAGATCAATCAGAGATCGCGCTCTTCCGTGTCAGCTTTGACTCCCTTCGATTTAGTTCCGTCTTGGACTTGGTTATTCAAGTCTCTATGAATCTAGCATTCTGCTACCGAATCAAGCGAATGATGGAGGTAATGATTTGGCGACAGCATCATGCCTGGATATCGGGGCGGACGTTGAGGAAGAGCTCAGGAAGTATCGTCCCTCTTGAGACCAAGCTACAAGTCCCAAAAGCTGCGGCTGCTGCATTCTTACTATACAGCGTGGCCGCAGTGGTTGTAACCCAGCAATCCGTGTCGCATTCAATAGCTGCATGTTCAGCGTATCCAGAGTGCGTAGTACATGCCTATCGGTGGACATCCAGCGATGGACCATGTCCGTGCCTCATCTTCATCGACGTCAATAAATCTCCCAAAACGTATGAGGAGTGGAATTACCCTCCCGACGCCTATGCTGCGCTGAAAGCAGTGTCGAGGCTTGGGGTGTTGGAGTCGATTCAAGTGATCAACCGTCAATTGCTCCAATTTCCAGAGGAGCTTCGCTCGTGTAGCAAGCTCAAATCAATGTGAGTACTGGGACCCGAACGTAGCTACCTACTACTATACACAATGGGTACTCACTCATCTATACTCGAATGTGATAGTCAGTTAATGTATACTAGCGTGGAGATCGTGCCTTCATGGGCTGGAGAATTCAAGCATCTCGAGACCTTGTGCGTATGATTGCCTCCTTTGGCAGCATAGTTGTTTGCATTAATTACTTTTTATTTTATTTTCCAATGTAGTCACATCGAAGGGAAACTAGGGAGTTTAAATCTGCGAGAGCTCCCTGAGAAGCTTTTCACGAATATGCCGAACCTAGCTATGCTTCATCTTGGCGTTCACGGGCTTCGAAACCTTCCACTATTGTCGGGAGTGCCGAATTTGCAAAGTTTAACCATCGCTTGGATGTTTGAACTTGGCCAACTGCCGCCATTTGATCCCGTCCCGAATTTACGCAGATTGGTCCTTTCAGTCGTGCCGTTCTTGCAGTGGATTCCTGATATGTCCCCGCTAAAAGAGCTCATCGAGTTTACGATCATGCCTGGTGTGATCTGCTGTAATGGATTTCGTGGCGTTTGCGACTTAACCGACTTCTTCTGTGCAGGTAATCAGCAGGTCGGGATACCTCCTGCGACGTGCCTCACGAACAGCACCGACCCAAGTTCACCGGCTTCTCCATACTTTGGAAGTGCCGACACTAAGCTGAACTTTGATAAATTTGCTCCGAACGTGTGCAAAAAGTGGCCTCCTGGTGCTGCTTACATTGACAATACCCCCACAATGGAGAAGATCGATATGTGCGGGGGCAAGCTATTTCGCGAGTGCCACCTTCCTGGGAACGTGACGGGTATTTGCTACAGCATGCGCTTTCAAGTCTTATCGTGCATCAACGATAATAGCCGCATTGCATTGAGGCGCTACCAAATCGAGCAGGGTGTTGGTCCGCCATGTGATCCAGTTGAGGAAAGGTGGCTTGGGTGTGATGAATAGTGGAGGGGGGGGGGTAGTTTTATCATTCCTCTTCATCACCTAATTTTTTCGCCGCCTCCTACCCGTCGAAGCAACCCTTTAGCAACTAGAGGACCGACTTCAGGATATCTGGAACCATTCGCCCAAGACCTGGATGACTTTTATCGCTCCTGCATGTCGGCGAGTGCAACGAGTGGCCCGTGCCGCGATAAGTTATTCAGGCAGTACAGGGTATCAAGGGATTTTTGCTACAATGTTCGAATGCAAGTTATTATCTTGCTCAGTCAATCCAAATTGAAAAGGTCATACCGTTCGACCCTTGTTGTGCTCTGGTATTCACCGTTATGTTCATTAAACGCCCTGATCGAAACTTGGAACGTGAGTGTCTGGTAAACTTCCCCTTAGCGTAAGTAAGGGTTGTAATCTAAGTAAAAGAGATATCCGATCCAAATGATTCAAAGCCCCATTATTTAGTCAATGTGTTCGAATCAGCGTATCTTCCACAAAGTGGTTAAAGCGCGTGATCGAGCCTTCCCAGGCTGCGACACCCATGTCAATAAACGCCCGTGGCACCCTCCGAGCGGCAAGTGAATATGCATCGTGGCTCGCCGTTGACTGTCGATGCGACTGTATCACTGTGGTTGGACCGAGATCGGACGGTGGTCCAGGCCGCACAACAAGACGCGTGGTTTCTTGAAATGCGATGGGGACATCAGCGACCGGTTCAATCAGCCTTCGGAAAATGAACACGCCTCGGTCCTGCTCCACATATTTCCGACCCACTTTGCGCACGATGACACGGACATGCACGCTCCCGGCAGTGAAGGCGCTGCACATGCTCTGCTTGAGTGTATTACCGGACTCGTGGAAGTGCTGCAACCAGCAACAACAACAAAAACAAGAACAAAGATCAGGACACGCGCCGAATTGGATAATTGGCGGTAGACGGAAGAAAATTGTACCTGAACGAATGCGGGTTTGGGGCTTTGTGGCTCTTCCTCTCCAAGACACCTCCAAATTGCTTCCTCCGTGTCTTCGAGCCCAAACGGAACTGCATAGCAGTCCAGCAACTCCACAAACTTCCCCTCCGCTCTGGACCCCGGCGTGGTATTTCTCCTCCCTGGACACGGTAGTTCGTCCATTTTCACTTTTTCAAAAAAGTCGTCCACGCCAGCGTACATTTCGTCCATCCCCAGTAGGAGGTCGTGAAACACCGACTCGTTATCCGTCGGCGGCGTCACACCAGTAGCATCCACGCTATACTGTCTGCACAACTTGATCGAGGATCCCACAACCTGCAGCAGCAAAAAACAGTTGAGCATAATTCTGCTTCTGCAAAAAATTCCAAAAAATGCAAACCTCATGCCGTAGCCTTCTCTTGAACCCTTTGAGCAACTGCTTGGCTTGCCAGAGTCTCTGCTGCACTTCGTCCCGGAGTTTCTTGCTCTCCTCTTCACTTTTCGCGCGTCTCGCTGCTTGCCGATGGCAGATTTCCTCCCATGTCAAAACATTATGCAGAGTTCCATCCAGCAGCTGTTTCTTGTCCGGGCGACTCTTCAGACGCAAGGCCTGCTGAAGTTGCCGCAGCTGAGTGCACAATTGTTTTTCTGCTTTCTGCAGAGTTATCACTTCGTCCCGCCGCGCAAGGCGCCAGCACTGCCGCTTGCGAGCTTTTGGCGCTGAGACCGGGTCGACGATGGTGGAGGGAATGGCCTCCACGTCCTCGGCCAAGTCGCAGCCTTCCAGCAGCGACAGCGCGGTGACTTCGTCCAGCTCAAACGCGGCGGTCGCGCCCAACATCAGTCGTCTCGTGCTACATGTACATGTATACATAGACCTCCTTTACTACAGGTATGCATTGAGGCAGTTTCAGCATACAGATGCCGCACTGTACTTGGGATTTGTAGCGAATTGACCGAAGAAGGGTTGTCGGTATTTCATACTTGCGGACAGCCCATATGTACTGTACAGTATTGCGTGAACATTCATAAAAAAGCTGTCGTACTTTTTTTAAAGTCTGCTGCAACACACAGGTAACCTTCGTTTCAGTTATAATTTTAGCAAAGGTATTAATTGCCAGGGTGCCCTCTGTACTAGCAACACCATATTTTGGTATGACGCCTACTGAAAATGGCCTAAATATACTGATCGATATTACCGTCTTATATTTTCGGGTGGGATTCCCATCGGACCGCTTCTTACCTCTTAAATAAATTTCAGAGAATACAAATTTATGAAATAGCTTCTAAGAAAGCTAAAAGTAAGACACGACTGCATTTCTCCTGACCCATCCACATACATGTACCGCGTACCAGTAGAGCTGCATTTTGCAACCATTATTACCGTAGCCTGCAGCGTGTGATGCTTTGGTGGAGGCTTGAACGAGGACAGTCACCAAGACGCTACTCGTAGTATTGTATTGTGCGTTCACTCAAAATTTCCATGCGCGGTTCTTCGCAACGTACAATCGCGCAAGCCTGTATAAATGCATAAATCATTTGTTTACAAAGGCATTATGTGCAAAACACAGTTAAAACTATGTTCACTACACAACAGAAGCAACAGCGACAGGGTACACTGTACCTGAAGCCACATCCAAATAGGGTACATGGTACCCGATACAGCAATTCTGGCCAATAAGAGTGAAGCGTCGGTTTGATTCAATAGGCCAAAAACGGCAAATTTGGACGGGAAGCACAATACCAGTGAGTGCTAAGCGACTTCCTCGGACTATCACCACGATGCTTCACCCAGCCACACAAAAACTCGTTTCTTTAGCAATGAATTTCAAAGTAAACAAGGGGGTGGGGCGAGGACATGAGCGACCTGCCGGCGGTGTGTCCAGCCTTTCTCACTCGCTGTATAGGCTCATTACCGGGCAGATGCTGCGGCATGAGCGACCTGCCGGCGGTGTGTCCAGCTTTTCTCACTCGCTGTATTAGGCTCATTACCGGGCAGATGCTGCGGCTGCGAAGCAGGCGCAAGAGATGCCCGTCGCCAGCATTAAAAACAAAAGTACTCCGTCGGGGAGAACTGAAAGTGTTGCTATCTAGGTTTGTGCTCCAATATATAACTCTATAACTGCTAATGTAGTCTATCTAACGTCGTAATTCAAAACCCTATCCCAGCCTTCGCGAAGCCCTAGTTAAGCGCGTGTCTCACATAGCAGAGACTGGCTTCCATTACGGTACACTGTACCACTTCACGTTGGACAGTGTCGGACCAACTCAACCCATGAGCTTCGTGCTGCTGGAGGAAGATGACTCGACCGACCATGAGGCGTTAGCGATGATCGACGCGTATGAAGCAACGCCAATTATGGGCGAAATCCCCAATGTGGACCCAACTGCAAAGGACTTAAGTCGAGTCAAGCGCAGTCGCCAGGAGCAGAATCGCGAGCGCGACTTCCGACGGCGTCAGTGGCAGAAGGAGGAGCGACTGCAATTGCAGATGCAGGCGCAGCGACTGGAGACGTTTCTGACCCAAATGAGGGAGAGCGGAGGCAACGGTGCAAGTTTGAGCCTCGAGTCATTGACTGATGGGCAGCAGCAGCGAGTGGAGGCGGAGCTGCTGAATACGTCGCTGCGGAAGGCGGTGGCCGCTGAAGTCAAGTGGTCCAAGAGTCTGCAGTCGGTGCTGAGCAAGCGCCGGACGATGGAGGTGCAGTACCGTAGGCTACGGATAAGGCGGGAGGGCGACTGGTTCTGACTTTTGTGTCTGTCTGATCAGACGGTGTCGTTGACTAGCTCCATGCTGAGCGCATCGCAGAGCAAGCCGTCCAGTGTTATCTATTGCACTCCTGTGACTCTGCGCGATGACCCTGCGGCGGTGAGGAGAGAGATCATGGCGACGATGGACAGAGTGTACTATGAAGCGAAGGCGACCGTGAACCCGTTGACTGGAGCTGCAGCGTCGATCCCTGAGCTATCGTGTCACTACAACGTGCGGATCAATCCGAACGCGGGGCCTACGACACAGTTGACATCAGAGACGCCACTGGAATGCACCTTAGACTCGGCACGAGAGCTGTTGTCGTCGGTGTTCTCCATGCCGGACGCTGCGGAGCCAAGTTTAAAAGTGCGCAGGACACGGGTACGCTAGAATTGGCTTGGTTTCGTACGAAAATCTGCAGTTAAACTAAAACAATTGTGTGCTGCAGGCCAAGCGAACTTATACGGAAGG
Organism: Phytophthora europaea; assembly: GCA_030463285.1. Taxonomy (NCBI): domain Eukaryota; phylum Oomycota; class Peronosporomycetes; order Peronosporales; family Peronosporaceae; genus Phytophthora; species Phytophthora europaea. Next base: position 22,060 of record JAHQIV010000155.1, on the reverse strand, counting down.
AGAGATAGAGAAAGAGTTTTCTGTCGACCTCGGAGGATCGAAGGTTAATGAGTGTGTAGACGGAGTCGGGCTACTGCGTCGACACAACGAAGAGGACTGCGAGCTTATCATTTGGGCTGCGATTTCGTTTCACCACAGTGGGAAAATCTCGTTTCGAGAGTGCTCATGGATGGCTGCGGCTCGCTCAGCGCCTTCATCCGACGAGTCTGTAGTCCGAGTCAACTACCGCCTCGATGCAGAAAAAGCGGGAGGATGCACTTATATCGAGGGCGAGCACATTGATCAAGTTCGGAACCACGCTTTGGCAGCTATTGGAGCGAAAATGAAGACAAAGAACCACTTGCTCCAGAAGAAAATGCTCGTTGGAACTGGTCGGGGAGATTTGGCGAGTTTTCTGCAGTAATGGAACGAGTTCGACGTGCTACGGTCAAAAGGTTGATCTGAGTTGGCCAATACTAGTAATTTATTACTTCGAAGTACTTCAAGCACTATTCGTCCCTGTGATGCCGATAGAAGATATTACTACGTTGTATACCGTTGAGTTCAAAATGGTTTTAACCAACGATGTATTTCAATTACAGTATCACTTTAATGTAGTTCTACGCAATTGCACTCATGCTAGTATCTAACTCACTCATTCTGCACAGCATTGACCCTCAGCACGCTTCAGGATTTTCATTTGAACTCGGTCTAATCTTGACTTCGCAAGAGGCTGATGCGTTCGTGCAACAGGTAAGTCGACGTTGGTTCCGTTGCACGGTACTCCGAAATATTCACCGGAAACACGACTGCACATGCGGACAACAGTTTCTCCTTCAGGATTACAGGGCTGTCTTGTGACCGAGGCCCATCTTTGAGACCTGAAGTACGGGGTTCCTTCTAGCACCATCATAGACGTCCATACCAACACAGTGCGGTTCACTTCTTCGTATTTGTGCAGCAGCGTCACATCGTCGAGAGTCCCCGGTGCATCGGGAGCGTTTAAATCGAATGAGTGTTCCATTTCTGCTGAGCTCTGCGTCAATTGCTGCGTCTACAGAGTACACACCCTCAAGCATCAGTCTACAACTACCAACTTCATGCATGCGGACACTGATACCCTCCCTACCTTCATCGTGTAGCATGCCGCATCAGGCCCAAACACCTCTTTCCCGACCATCATTGTCCACAATAAGTGCACTGCCATCGTGAAGTTACACGCGAGCGGTGTTGAGCTAAGCAACTCAAAACACGGCCCACCCAAAGGGTCTTGGTACTTGAGAGAAGCTGCAGTCGCAAGTGACCCGAGTGAGTCCGTGTCTTCCTTAAACATCGAGGCCGAGTCAAACACGAAGTCTGACGCAGCGTAAAGCTGACCGATCCCCCCCTTCAAGTGCAATGCGATAGCTTCCAGAGTTGAAAAGGTTGCTAAAGGAGCCGGCGGAGCACTCGGAGGACTTTTACTCAAAACTAATTGAGCGCGCTGTAGTTCACCATACACAGCACCATCAGAACCTTGACGATACCGAACTCCACTATCACAACAACACTTACCTCAGCAAGGTCGGAGTCCTGAGTGAGCAGGTTCTTGAATGTCTGAGCAGTACTCAAGTGTTGAGCTAGCAGGCCCCGTAGCTGTCGATTGAGTTCTTCCGCCTTGCGGCGCTTGCCCTCTTCGGCTGTAGCAGCTTCGACCCACCCCCACTTGGCGTCGGCGTCGCTTACTCGGCGAACCGGTTGTCGAAGCCGCAGAAGTTCCAGCTGTGCCTCGTATTGCTGGACCTGCGTCTTCAACGTTTCTCTCTCCGTCGACGCTCGTAGCCTGGAGAATATTCTTTCGCTCGTCGCCTTTTGGCACGGTCTCCACTAACAGTCAAGGAGCTTTGATCGGAACCTGGAGATGAAGGGTTACCAGGGCTACTCAACGCTTGTTGGTCTTCACATGAATCGATGAAATCCACGATATCTTGCACAAGTGCGTTAGCCTCCTCGGGCTCTGGGAAGTGCAGCTCGGAGCTCATAGTAAGTCGACAAATGACCATCGGGAGAGGAAACTAGTAATTTATCAATGACAGCAAAGCGCAACACCATTTTTTGTACGGATGACCGGCATTCTGAGGAATCAACGATGGGATGCGTTGACGCCTGGTTGACTTAGTGAGAGTTGTAACTTATCCATAACATTACATCGTCTCAAACGTAGGTACAACAGCTTCGAGTTGTCGGCTGAGCAAAACAGAACTGTGGTCACAATCCTTGTACCGGTACATAGAGGTGTCGAACGTCTGTGCTGGCTCAGTGGACTTATCCGCTGACGTCAGAGCTTGGTTACGGGCACGTGCTGCCAGCATCCACATGTACAGGTATGTACGCTATCAGTGATAGTCTTATCACCGATTTGTTGACGAAGGCACACATCCGATCCACCATAAACAGCATCTAACTGCTCTTTCATAGCATTCCGCGCAGTTGTATCAAGTCTCGAGTCATTACTAGAAGAATCATCAATGCGTTTGACTGTCATGGTAACGTCATGCGTATTGGTCGAACAAAGCAGCAGAAATTCCGGTATTATCCGCAAAGATGAAATATACCCAACCGAGCAAGCTCTTCCACGCCACGCTCGACCTCATACCTATACGTGTAACTCTGGCAAGTTGACGTTGATGCTGTCGGCACGTGACTGAGTCCGCGTCGAGTGTTGCGGCCTATTTTCTGTGGTGCAACTTCGAAAGTGGTTTCGAAACCCGTCGAGTCAACCGTTCTTCTCAGCACCTCATATAGCTCAGCTCGTGCAACATGGGCAGAGGGTCTCTCTTAGTAGGTTTTCTACCGAATAGCGGCGAGATGCTCGCGCTACAAGAAACAACAGGGGAGAAGACTATGGCGACGATAGTATACGAGGACATGGAGAGCGGAGGTGCGTTGAATTCCACCAGAAACTACACTCAGTCGTCCATGCTAACACCTCAACAAGCAGCCTACGGCACTTTTCTAGGCCAAAAGGACCGGCTCAAGACGCCCACCACAACGTCTCGTGACTCGTATAGAAAATGGTTCATGCTGGTAATTCTATCCGTGCTCACCGCCGTCAACCAGGGCATCTGCTATGCTTACGCGCCTATTGCTGGCATTGTCGAGAAGCGATGGGAAGAGCGCGTGCGTTTGCTTGAGGTTCTATCTGCATCGCCTTCAATGAGTCGCTTACTACTGTAGTATCGCAATGTGTAGGTCCATTCGACTGAGCTCATCACAGTCTACTTCATCTCGTACATTCCGTGCTCGTTCATCGGGTCGTGGATCATGGACAAGAAAGGCTTGCGATACGGCGTGCTACTCGGTGGACTGTTGCAAGCTCTCGGAGCAGGTTTGCGCTACTTTGCGTGTGCTTTCAGCCCCGCGGGAGAAGCCTACGTGACTCTGGTCGGCCAAATCCTGGCGTCCATTGCAATGCCCTTCATGGTGAACTCGCCCGCCGTGCTCTCAGCCAACTGGTTCCCGCCTTCCATGCGTGCGACGTCCACCAGTGTCGCTGTGAACGCCAATGCCATGGGCACCGCGTTCGTGTATCTCACCGCTCCGTTCATTGTCCTAAGCAGCAGCGACGTTCCGAACTGGAATCTGTACATGGCGTTGGTTGCAACAGCGTCGTGGGTCATGGCCTTCCTCTTCTTCCAGTCGTCTCCTAGCACTGGAGTGGCGCAGTCGATTGTATCGGACGTCCAGCTACGCGACGAGTACGACTGGGCGCAATGGGCCACTGCGTTCACGCACAACGGATTCTGGCACACGCTGGTGGCGTTCTCCGTCGCCGAGTGCATTCTGAACGCCATGTGCGCGCTGCTGGGCAAGTTCCTGAGCGTCGCGCACTTCTCCAAGTCGCAGATTGGGATCGTAGGCGCCGCCTTCATCGTGAGCTCCCTCATCGGGGGACAAGTGATCAGCCAGTACGTGGACAGGAAGCGCAACCACAAGACGGCGCTGCAGCTTTGTCTGCTGCTCACGGCGGTGGCCATCGCCTCCTTCCGACTGGTGCCCAAGGTGAACGTCCACGCGACGCTCGTGAGCTTGATGTTCCTCGGTGCAGTGCTAGGCCCACTGCAGCCCATCGTGCTCGAGCTAGGCGTGGAGTGCGCGTACCCGACCAGCGAAGCCACCGTCGCAGCTCTCCAGCAGCTCTGCGGCAACTTCTTGTCGGCTATCGTGGTGCCTGGCCTGAGCGCGCTCCGAAGGACCCACGTGGACGCAACGGGCCACGTCCCGCCCAAGTTCTTCTACGCCAGTCCAGAGTGGGTCATGGTCTTCATGACAACCGCAACCTTCGTCGTCTTCTGCTTCTTGTACGTAAATGCTCACAGACAGCCCCGCGCTTTGGCCATCGATCGTACTGACGTCTACGTTCATTGTCGTGCAGCAACGGCACGTACAAGCGCCTCGCGCACGAAGCCAAGAAAGCCACAGCCCGCAGCACCAAAGAGCTTATTCTCATCACTAGGACGTCCCGAGACACGGGGAGCTTCTTCTGAAATGAGCCCATAGTCCGCATACATCCACCAACCTCTAACAACAACGAATCCATCGCTCTGAACTGACACCGCGTTCCTCTCCTCCAAGGCAACAGGTAAACTGTCTACTCCTAGCACTGCGCTCCTACATGTACCAGCTTGATGGGAGAGCATGCTTTCGTCTTATCTCAGGTGCTCTCTCAGCTGTGCATCATCATAATGATCACTATGCTAACAACCGACTGCACTCATGCGCACTGGGATCTAAGGGGCGTGCGGTCACCAAGGCGTCGTCTGATCGGTCGGGCCCAAAGATCTCATCTACCGCTTGGGGGAGCATCGAAAGGTGAGCGACCACAAGGTGCGTCGACGTCTTAAGCACGTCATCTGCCTCACTCGACCGGACCAAGTCAATGGCTGGCACTTCCCCCAGCTATTAACCGCGAGGCTAAAACGTTGGTGACGGTTTGGCAGGAGGGAGATCCATTGACCAACGATCATGACGGCGTTGGTGCATGACGAAATTGAGATCGAAGTCGAAGGTACGTCAAGGGAATTGGAAGCAGTTGATGGTGTTGTGGACTTCTCTAATTGTGTCTACGTGTTGAATTGAGCAGCTACGTTGCTGGAGAAGCGTCGTGTGACGAAGAGCTCGGTCTTCTCTCAAGGATCCTACCAGAAATGGTTCATGCTGGCCATTCTATCAGCGCTCAGCGCTGTGAACCAGGCCATTTGCTACTCATACGCCCCCATTTCCTCCATCGCCGAGGAGAGATGGGAACAGCGTGTACGTGGGATGAAGACGAAGTACATCAAGACGGTCAACTAACTAACTAAACATTTGTGTTTGTTGCTGCCTTCAGATCCTCCCTGAGCACTTGATCACCGTCTACTTCGTGTCCTACATCCCGTGCACCTTCATCGGCTCGTGGATCATAGATCGGAAAGGTCTGGCCTACGGGGTGATACTTGGTGGTGTGCTGCAGACACTAGGGGCTGGTCTGCGGTACTTTGCCTGCTTGTTCAAACCCGCAGACGAAGTTTACGTGACGCTGGCCGGTCAGACCATCGCGTCCTTAGCGATGCCGTTCATGGTCAACTCGCCGCCGCTTCTGTCTGCGAATTGGTTCCCTCTGTCAATGCGAGCGGCGTCTACCAGCGTGGCTCTCAATGCGAACGCACTGGGCACTGCGCTCGTGTATCTGGCGGCTCCATTCATCGTCCGCTCTGGTGACGACATTCCAGACTGGACCTTGTACATGGCGTTGCTCTCGCTGGTATCGTGTGTGGTGGCCGGCGTTTTCTTTCGCTCGGATCCAAAATCTTGTACGTCGGCTTCTTCTAGTTCGACTACGGGGGCCAAGTACGATTGGAGTCAATGGTGGACAGCTTTCTCGCACTGTGGCTTCTGGCACACCATCGTGGCGTTCTCGCTGGCCGAGTGCATTCTCAACGCCTTCAGTGCGCTTCTGGACAAGTTTCTGGGCGTTGCGCCAGTGTCCAAGACCCAGATCGGCATCGTCGGAGCAGCTTTCATCGTGAGCTCGCTGGTGGGGGGCCAGATCATCAGTCAGCAGGTGGACAAGAAACGCAACCACAAGGTGGCGTCGCTCATCTGCTTGCTGGTCACAGCCCTGTCGATCGCCCTGTTCGGACTGATACCCAAGGCGGAGATACACGCGTCGCTGGTCTGTCTGCTCGTTCTCGGGGCTGTGCTTGGTGCCATTCAGCCGATTGTGCTAGAACTTGGGGTGGAATGCGCCTTCCCGACGAGCGAAGCCACCGTGGCAGCGCTCCAGCAGCTTTGTGGCAACTTCTTGTCGGCCATTGCGGTACCTGGTTTGAGCGCGCTACAGCGGACGAGTCTGGACGCGTCGGGCCGAGAATCGCTCAAGTATTTTTTCGTCAGTCCGGAATGGATCATGGTGGTCGTGACGATAGCGACATTCGGCATCTTCTGCTTCTAGTACGTGCTACTGGGTCTCGTCGTATTAAATACGAACTAACACTAACGTTGTGTGTTGATCCATCCGTGGTGTCGTAGCAATGGCAAGTACAAGCGATACGCGCACGAATCCAAGATCGTCCTGCCTCGGATCAACCAAGACCAAGTTGGGAGTATCAATGTGTCGACGTCGACAGAGCCTGCAAGCTTCGGCTGAGCGACCACCATATCAATAACCAGGCTACTGGTACAGGTAGTTGCTACACCAATACAGTTGCCTTCATGTCGAGCAAACGTGCGGTCAGGAGCGATAGCGAGTCTGACCTTTCAGACAAGACAAGATTTTCAATCCACTGCTTCCGCCGGATCGCCCCATTGATGGAGGAGAATGACTGCCTTGGTGTATGAAGGAGTTGACGTTAAAGGTGGTAGTGGAATGTGGCTTTAAAGTCTGTTACCATGTTGGAAGTCGCTGACGTTGTGCATTTTGCATCTGTCAGGCAGCTATGGCACTGTGCTACGAACTACCGGCCGTCAGGAGGAGGACGGAAGCCAATCCTGCCAGAAATGGTTCATGTTGACAATATTGTCAGTCCTTAGCGCCATCAACCAGGGGATTTGTTACTCGTACGCACCTATCTCCAGCATTGTCGAGGATCGGTGGGAACAACGTGTAAGTTTTGTTTTTTCTTTGGATTCTAGTGAACGCAACGTCCAACTAACAATCTCTCTCTTCCTTGTTGTATCTCTGTGTGTAGCTTCCATCGGAGCACCTCATCACTATCTTTTTTATCTCGTACATCCCGTGCTCCTTCATCGGGTCGTGGATAATGGACCGCAGAGGACTGCGGTTCGGAGTTCTGCTCGGCGGGTTCTTACAAGCAGTTGGGGCGGGTTTGCGTTACGTTGCCTGCTCCTTTGGCTCAGTGGACGAGGTCTACTTGACGATGGCTGGACAAACCCTGGCGTCCTTGGCGATGGCGTTCATGGTCAACTCTCCAGCGGTGCTGTCCGCCAACTGGTTTCCGCCGTCGAAGCGAGCGACTTCCACCAGTGTCGCTCTCAACGCGAACAACGTGGGCACCGCCATCGTCTACCTCACGGCTCCGTTTCTCGTGTTTTCTAGCGACGAAGTCCCCGCCTACAATTTGTACGTGGCTATCATCGCCATCGTCTCGTGGGTGGTTGCTCTCGTCTTCTTTCGGTCGTCTCCTAAGCCTCGCCAAGGATACTCGGTCGTACCAGACTCAACAGCTCACGACGAGTACGACTGGGGACAATGGAAAAACGCGTTCACACACAGCGGGTTTTGGCACACTGTCGTGGCCTTTTCGCTGGCAGAATGCGTTTTCAACGCTATCAGCGCGTTACTGGGCAAGTTTCTTAGCGCTACCCGGTTCTCGAGTGAGCAAGTTGGTCTCGCTGGGGCCGCTTTCATCATTAGCTCCCTCGTCGGCGGCCAACTCATCGGCCACTACGTCGACAAGCTACGGAATCATAAGGCGGCGATGCAGTTGTGCCTACTTCTCACAGCGATCGCTCTCGCCTTGTTCCGACTCGTGCCCAAGGTCGAAGTACACGCCACTCTCGCCTGTTTGCTGTTTCTCGGCGTCGTGCTCGGACCAATGCAACCGATCGTGCTCGAGCTGGGCGTCGAGTGCGCGTACCCAACCAGCGAAGCTACCGTCGCGGCACTTCAACAGCTCTGCGGCAACTTTTTCTCCGCGCTGGTGGTGCCTGGGCTGAGTGCTCTACAACGAACGAACGTGGCAGCAACCGACGGAATATCACCGAGCTACTTCTACGCCAGCCCCGAGTGGATCATGGTCTTCATGACGGCGGTGACTTTTGTCGTGTTCTGCTCCTTGTAAGTTGCTGATGAACGCGAGTTTTTTATTGCTACCGTAACACTAACTGTCGTTTTCTGCTGGTTCTGCAGCAACGGCAAGCACAAGCGATTCCACTTTGAGACGACTGTCATTCTACCTCATACGCGCCACCAAGACCAAGAGACTACCGATAGTGCTGCTACAGGGGTCAAAGACGCAGTTAAGTAACTTCCTTTTTACTAGACTCAAGCGCCAATATTTGTTTTGTGCGTTAAGCCGTGTTCAGTTGTAACAACTGATGACATCAGCCAGTGCGTCGACAAGAAGCGGAACCCCAAGTCGGCACTGCATGGCAAAAATTGCGCTTGCCTCGTTTCGACTGGTACTCAACGTCCAAGTCGACGCCACATTGGTCAGTCTGCTGTTTCTTGGGTCTGTGCTCGGGTCAATTCAGCCGATTTGCCTCCAGCAAGGAGTTGAATGTGCATTCCCCACTAGCGAAGCCACCGTTGCTGCACTTCAGCAGCTTTTTTTGATTTTGCTGTAACTTCCTGTCGGCGCTTCGAAGAACGCACGTGGATGGAAGTGGACACGTGCCACCCAAGTTTTTCTACGCGAGGCCCGAGTGGATTATGGTGTTGATGACAGCGGTGACTTTTATCACATTCTGCTTCTAGCAAGTCTTATGTTTCCCATTTTGTAGCAATACGCTGATTTTTCTTTTCATACCAACGCGCTTCTTTGATTGTTGCGGCAGGTACAGGTACAAACGCTATGGCCATGAATCCAAAATTGTTTTACATCCTAGCAGCTTTGACCGAGTGCTGGTCTCCGTTACTCCTCGCCACTTCTAGCCTTGATCTTGAAAATAAATTCGAAGTAGAGGAATATATAACCAAGAACATATCGTCAAAAAAAACTGACGGTAGATTACCATTATTTGGATTTATGTCAATCGATGGCGATGCCAAACAACAAGTGCATCTGCGGAACCAGACTTCTATAATAGAAGTTCTATTGCAATTCATAATAAACGGAGATGAAAGAGGAGCATCGCAAGATCTTTGTGGCGTGAAGGTGCGGTCGTCATTGACGACTCGTCAATGAGTCCAATGCAGAACGAATCGTCCATATTAGTACTAGAAACCTACTTCCAGGCCAATATCTTCAAAGGGCGCGCGGCTGCTGAGCTGCTGTACCGCTCATTTCGCAATTCGCCGGCCGCAGACCGCATCTATTAGAATTTTGACGGAACGGATAGGCCCACAGTCACTTCTCAGCAGAGAAGAATATAAAAGTGAAATTAAATCGGTCAGTACTGCAACCAGAGCTCCATAAACTATCATACCTAGCGGGTTCGCATGATGTCACTAGGGTTTCATTATGCCTCGTCGCGCTGTAGGGCGCGTCAGTCTGGCTGGGGCGATGTTCATCAACAGCTTTTAAAGAGTTTTTTCGACGGGATCTTTTGTAGTGAGCTTAGCGCGAGCTAATTCTTCATCACAACTACAGGGAGAGAGCGGAATCTGTGGTAAGACCGTTTTAGTAATTTGATTTATTTGTTGTGTTGTTTTTGAAATACATACTCTACTACGTTATCAAGGCTCCACATGTTGTAGCATTAAAACGGTTAGTAAATCATAATCCCTTCCCAAATTAGTACTACTATTAAATAGTCGAAATCCATTTTACTACCGATCCCTGACCCGAGCAGTCGCCACGATCCAACGCGGATTCCGAGGCCACGCCAAAACTTGACCGCTTCAGTACGTCACGAGATGAAAGGCAAAGGTACGCCGGCATCTAGGATACGCTTTGCTCACCAATTTGCAGTCTTAAGTCCAACCGCGCAGTTGTTGACCAGGGGGCTACAGTCCTTTGCTGCCAAGAAGCCCCCAAAAGGCGTCGCCCGACGACTCGTGCAAGAAATGGTTCATGCTCGCGATCCTCTCGGTCCTCAGCGCCATCAACCAGGCCATCTGCTACTCGTACGCGCCAATCGATAGCATCGTCGAAGCAAGGTGGCAAGAGCGGGTGGGTAGTAATAACTAGAGTCTCTTTCTAGTGTACTACATGCAGTAGTAAAGTACTAACCCCCCCCCCCACTTTCTGCTTGGGTAGGTCCGGACGGAGCACCTGATCACCATCTACTTCGTGTCGTACATCCCGTGCTCGTTCATCGGGTCGTGGCTCATGGACAAGTTCGGGCTCCGGTTCGGCGTCCTGCTCGGGGGGTTGCTACAAGCTGTCGGCGCCAGTTTGCGCTACTTGGCGTGCGCTTTCGAGCCCGTGGACGAGGTCTACGTGACGGTGCTGGGCCAAGTGCTCGCGTCCTTCGCGATGCCCTTCATGGTCAACTCCCCCGCCGTCTTGTCGGCCAACTGGTTCCCGTCTTCGCAGCGTGCGACGTCGACAAGTGTCGCGGTCAATGCCAACGCTCTGGGCACTGCTCTCGTCTACCTCATCGCCCCGTTCGTCGTGGATTCCAGTGACGAGGTGCCGGAGTACAATTTCGCCATAGCAGTGCTGGCTGGCGGTGCCTGGACCGCTGCGCTGCTGTTCTTCTGGTCGTTCCCGAACGCTCGCCATGACCACCCAAAGTCGCACCTCGGAGACGAGTACGACTGGGGGCAGTGGATGAACGCGTTCACCCACGACGGATTCTGGCACACTTTGGTGGCCTTCTCCCTAGCCGAGTGCGTGCTGAACGCAATGTGCGCGTTGCTGGCCAAATTCCTGAGCGTCACGAGTTTCTCCACCGCTCAAATCGGAGTTTTTGGGTCGGTGTTCATCATCAGTTCGCTCGTTGGGAGTCAAGTTATCAGTCGATATGTGGACGAGAAGCGGAACCACAAGACGGCCATGCAGATCTGCTTACTGCTCATCACCGTAGGCATCGCTCTGTTCCGACTGGCACCCAAGGACGAAGTGCATGCCACGCTACTCAGTCTGCTTTTCCTCGGGTTCGTACTCGGCCCAGTGCAGCCAATTGTACTGGAGCTGGGCGTTGAGTGCGCGTTCCCGACAAGCGCAGCCACCGTTGCAGCGCTTCAGCAGCTGAGTGGGAACTTCCTGTCAGCTATCGTGGTGCCGAGTCTGAGCGCGCTCTTACGGACGAACTTGAGCGCCACTGGCGTCGAAACGACCAAGAACTTCTACTCGAGCCCCGAGTGGATCCTCGTGTTCATGACGACGGCCACGTTTATCATCTTCTGCTTCTTGTACGGTTTGATATTCCCCCATTGCTTCGCTCCTAAAACGGTGTTCTGACATTTCTCTATTGCGTTTATTGGATAGTGACGGCGAGCACAAACGATATGCCCATGAATCGAAGATTATCTCACCCGACAGCGACCAACATGAAGTGCTAATAGCCACGAAGCCGAAAGACTCCGAGTTATAACGCTCATAGAAGTTATCAACAACTTTACGAATGATAGCGATATCTATGAGGAAGTCATCGACGTATTCAGCTCGTACAGACGCTGGAGGAAGAGTGCGTAGTCGACAGCCTCGAGGTCATCCTCCATGCCAAAGTGGCGGAGAAGTGTCATCAGCTCTTGCTTGTGCAGTGGAATATTGAGTTGGTGGAGCTTGGATAGCAACAATGGCATGGAGACGAACTGGAGAGGAGGATTCTCCAGACTGCCCAGGTTTGCCATGTAGTGCGGCGAGTCCTGCAGTCGACGCTGCAGCTGAGCGAGAAACCTGTCCAGATCCACCCTCCCACCCCCACCCTTGCCCTTGACAATCATTTGCCTCACCACAGCTCGCACCTTGACTTGCATTTCTACTGAGAGAGGGGCAGCCCACTGGGCGAAATGCAGTAAGTCGAGGAAGTACTTGGACGGTGAGCCGATGTGCAGGAAGAATTGACTCAGGAGGTGCGTGGAAACATCGACGCGGTGATAAATCCGCAGAAGTTGCTTGAGTCTGGTGGGTGTCAAGGGATCGAGCGTTGAGGCCTCCAGCTCGCGCTTATTCTTATGAACCTTCGAGGACAGTCCCGTAGTGCGATTGGTAGGGCTAATAGCCAAGGAGGAACGTCGGAGCGGGGAACTTGGCGGTGTGGGTCGTGGTAACTTATCAGCCGATTGAGTCGATCCGAGCGATAGATAACGAAAGGCGCGTGCTGGTAGAATATTCCCTTTGCTGTCTGCGAACTCGCTTGCTATCTCCAAAATCGTGATCTCGAGAACTCGAAGACTCGAGATCGTGTGTCTTTCGTCTTCATCACCAGCCATTTGACTCTGCATTCCAGAAGGATGAGCTCGTTGGCTTGATGATCGGGTCCCGTTAAGAGACGATCGCGTACGTGCTGAGCTGAATGAGCTTGCGATCTCACGGAATCGCTCGAAAGTGACGATAGTACTCGACCCAGAGCTACCGTCTAGAGAGCGTCTCGGAGGTCTATCGAGTTTATCGTCAGCAAGAAGACGCATCACAAAAGCTAGTGCGTCCGCATTGTTCAATAGCGCAATCCTGTCGTCTTGCCCCGAGTTTGCTGCAGTATCGCGTTCGAATTCTTTCATCAAGTATTTCTTCAGATCTGCTGCGTTGAAATGCCCTTTGTTGTCTGTGTCCAGGGCTCGGAAGATCCTCTCCAGTTCGGCTGTTGACATGGAGCTGCGTGCAGATGCAAACCTCTCCTCAAAGTGTTGCACTACACACGTTTGCAGCGACTTCCTCGCCTGTCGTTGCTGATAGTCTAACAGGAACACAATCAGCCGCGCGTAGTCAATTTTCTGGTCTCGCTCGCGTTGATGACCCTGGCCAGGAAATCGTCGATAGAGCACGTCAACCTCCCACTCGGCCATCCCTTGCTGGTCGTGAGAAAGGAGACGGTAAGCTTTGTTCCAGTCGTCGCACCGAATCGAGCCAACGTGCTCCCAGTCGAACTTCTCGAACACTTTGTTGACCTCTACTAAGGAGTGAGGTAGTTTCATGCTACTAACCATCGCATTCCAGTCGAATAGTGCGTTGAAAAATGCGTCGCAGTGAATACCGTCTCGAGATGGAGGTCGTGCAGCCTTCATCTCCGTTTGAATAGACATGGACAGTACCAAGGCTTTGAGATCGTCTTGCTGTACCCCAGCAACTCCCAGCTCGTGTATCATTTTCATCAGTTCCTTCACTACGACACTCTGAGCAAGCCAACCCTGGGATTTGCGAGAAAGATCATCAAGCGCGCGATACAACTCGTAGTTGGTACAGCCCTTGGCTACAAGTTTCTTAATCGATTCAACATCGCACGACTCCCTGGAGCTCGTAGCATCGGTAGCTGAGGTTCGCGTGCCTTCATAAGAACGTATATCGTCTCTCCGGCATCTCCTTGACAAGAAAATTTTCAGAGCTTTTACTTCTACACTTCCTTCGTGTCTGGAATCAACACTTCCGAACAGGGAAAATAACTCGACCAGCGTGAGTGGATGCTCATCTGCCTGGACAACGAATGCATCGTGGAAATCTTGAAGCGAAAGCCTGTGTGATGAACCTTTTACTGTCATAAGCTCTGTAGTGTACGCCCGAAGTCGATCTTGCTCGCGTAAAAGCTTCTTCCGAACGGAACTCTCGAATAAATGATCGTCATTTAGGTTAGATGTCCCGAAAAGTAGCTTCAATAGGACGTCATATCTCAATACAACTCCAGCTTTGCTCTCATCCGAGCCACTATCGTCCAACGCAAGAGCTGCTATCACTACACCCATGTCGTCCGAGCTAATATGGCGCTCGAAAATGCGTCTGAAGTGCCTCGTTGAAATCGTAAATGTCGCTTCGCTATCCAGCTTTGTGAGGATCTTCCGTAGCTGAGCCACCACTTTCTGCTCCATCGATGCGTCACCACCGCACAATGCCATGTAGATACCGCGCCAGAATTCCCACCTGAGTGCTCGCTTCCATTGCTTAGCGGCTGTGTTGTCCTCCATCGGGAATGGGCCTAGTATCGCATCGAGCAGCTCTGTGTAGGATACAAATCCATCAGAGGATTTGTCCTGCGTGTTGTGCTGGATGAAAGGATGGGCGAGCTGAATTGTTTCGTGCTCCTCCAAGGGAAATGGTAACTCGAGGGCGTGGTGTTTGACCAAATCCACGTGAAATACGCGGACCAAGTCTGCTACTGAAATGCACTGGGCTCCTTCTAAGTCGTACGTTGAGCAAAGTGCATCCAGCAGCTGCCGAGCTCCCTCACGTCCTGGTGGGAATCCACTCTGCAAGTACTGATCCAGATGGATGAGAGACTTCCTCTTTGCTGACTCCCGAATGTCCGGTAATGCGTAGATCAAAATATCCATCAGCACGTCCACGAACTCCCTGTAGTCGAGTTGAGCATGCGAGTTTAGGTTCATGCCCATACACACTTCAATCAGCCGCGTTTCGCTAACGTTTAGGTTGAATTGATCGGCTAAAATGTAGCAAAGGTGCTTCAAGTCAACGAATCCAGTAGCATCCGCATCTCCCTCGATCAAGAGCTCTTCCAGCCGCTTCACACCCGTGCTGCATGCCACACAGACATCCCAAAACATTAACAACAACTTGTATAAACTTTCAGATACACACACTACTCACAATTGAAGCTTGCTCACGATTTCGACCAGCTCTTTTTCGTGAAGGTTGACGACCTGCAACAGAGTGCTAGTTTTTGGAGAAGACAGTGGAGAAAATGACGTTTGTTTGGCTGGAGATGTGGACTTGAACTTGACTGGAGAAACTTCAACACTCGACGGCTTCATTGTCGCTTGGCTTCGAGGTGACCACGCGGGTGGTGTCGATTGCTCTGCAAGTTTTGGACTTATAGCCGAGTCCAGCTGCCTACTAAGTCGTAGATTGGCATCTTGCAGGCTTGAAATGACATTTTGTAGCTTTTTGTTCTTCGATTCGAGGATCGCCGCCTTGGAGTGAGCGTTTGACGCTGCCTTGGACGGAGCAACTTGGGCAGACGACGAGGTGATCCGCGACTGCCAAATATTGAGCGCTCGCAAGGCCTCTCTAATGTTTACCACGATTTCTCCACCTTCTTCAGTAGCAAATTGGTACAGAAACTCCTGGTCGTAGGAACAGAGCACAATTTTGTGTTAAAAGGGGAAAAAAAATGTGGCTTGTGTGTTCGTAAGCTTACATACCTCCATTTCGTCTGTTACCGGGTCAGAGCCATTGGCCAATTCGGGATCGAGATCAAAGAGAACGTCGCACACATGACTCAAAGGGACAAGAGGGTGCTTCCTTGCATCTCCATACGAGAAGATTTCACACAGATCCAGAGGTGAGAGCTTCTTCACGAGCATAATGCGTTGGAACCATTCGTCCGGCGATTCTCTTGAACGATTGCAACTCGAGCTTAGGCTACTGACGGGGGACTCGGCCTTTTTCAAAATCCCTCGAGGCTTGCTATCAGTCGATCTACGCTCTTGTGCTGAAGAGGGTCGTACGACATCGTCCAGAGTCACACGTTTTCGTGAAGACGCACTGAGGCTTGACGAAGACAAAGTGCGACGTTCAAAGCCACTGGGTGAGATTGGTCGGCTCTGGTTGTGGCGTGATGAGAGTCTCCTATACGCGTCTTCAATGCGGGAGTCGCACAACTAACCACAGCAGATGAAAACTTAAGATTGAGAACCATATTCAATACAGAAAGCGATTCGTACCTGCGACTGGCGGTTCAGATACTCACGAACGTCAGGCGTGGAGATGGTCAGAGGTTGTCGATGACCTGCCATCGTGAAGCTCTCTGGACCGTCCAGAAGATTGCAAATAACAGCAGAAGTTCACAGCAGTGCTCAATTGATCGACTCGATTCAATATATATAGACAACCAGGCAACGCATGCTGAGAGTCTTAGTGCATCTCAGTAATAGCCAGCGTTGTACTGGTCTTCGTTGACCCATAAGTCCATAGGTCTTACGGTTGGGACAGTTTTGACATTCTCAGTTAGTTTTGGTGTCCGCCCACGCCATGTCGGACAAGTTGAAAGCGGTCGTGGTCATATTCGCGATAGTCCAGAGCGTCGATGGTGCAGCTAACCCGATGGACTATGCGGCGTGTCCTCAGCGCCACCAGCCCGAGTATTTCTGCTGCTCTACGTCTGCCAGCACTCGCGAGGTGTTCACCAAGTTCCGACGGCCTGGAGGCGGCAGCTACGAAGCCGACTATGAAGCTGGGTGGGCTCAGCCACGACAGGTCAACTTCCCGTACGCGCGCTATACTCCCGCCACTCCCGTCTTCTCGTACGATGATCCAGCGTCGATCTGTCGGGTGCAGACGGTGGTGATCGACTCGGAGACTGGAGAACTGCAGCAAACTCTGCAGTGCGGCGGTGAGAATGCGTCACTCGTGGAGGATTCTCAGGACGTGTCGGTCTTCTGGACGTCTCCGTCCAACCCACGCAACAACAACGCGTCGTTCCCGGTCGGAGCACAGTGTGTGAGTCTCATGTTAGCGGACGGAAGTGTCGACGGAGACAGCAAGAGCTCGTGCACGAGTGACCGACCAGTTGCAGTTTTCCAGTTCACGAGCTTCGTCGAAGCTCCGCTAGTCGCTGTGTACCTCGTGTACTTGACTTGCTTCGTTCTGCTAGCGTGGTGGCATTTCCATCGTCATAGAGTCTACCACAATAACTGTGCAATGGATGAGGACGACAAGCAGACTCCTGCTTCGAGCGGAGTGGCTGAGCTTAAAGGGATTATCACCCGTCCGCGATACGAGCTCATCCACGACGCAACCACGGAGACGCGGCAGCTAGTGCAGACCGGATACTCGAACTCGAATCAGGGGCGAGTTGTATTCGCGTATTTCATCGCGGTCAGCGCGCTGCTTCACGTGTTGCTGCTTGTCATTATCTGCGACTACTACGGCAGCTTCACGCCCGCTCTGTTTGACCCGTTGAGTGCAAGTGCCAGTGTCTTCTTCCTCGTTTGGCTGGTCGCAGCGCTGTGGTTGATCGGGATCGTAGTGTACCACCGAGATCTGCCAAACTTCTTCCGGGCCCCAAGTCCTCTGCAGAACTGTGAAGTTGTCCGCATGCGCAAGAGCGACGACGCGGAGATCATGCTCACGGATCGCACGGGCGTCTCGGCGCTAGTGGCCAAAGTCGAGAACTGGTTCAGTAGTTCTGGGGAACTTCGAGGCTACCGGGAGACCGTGCGAGTTGAGTCGATTGGAGGCAAACGCATCGTGGATTTCCAACACTTACGATACATTTACAACGACGAAACGCGAAGGTTTGTACCGTCCGAGATTCCTGTGGGACGCACGTACGCAGATATCGGCGCTGCAGGAGGGTCAGGCTTGTCGTCCGTTGAGGCGGAAAAGCGGCTTCAGACGATCGGCTTGAACGTGGTTGATGTGGCCATGCCATCGCTGCTGAGCTCGATTCTCCACGAGTTTCTGACGCTGTTCTACATCTACCAGGTCATGTGCTACTACGTGTGGCACTACTTCACGTACTGGAACATGGGCATCGTCATGACTTTAGTGGTGTTGGGCACCGCCATCATCAACATCTACACCAAGCGCAACATGCAAGCTGCAGTCGTCAAGATGACGAGATACCGAACGGAAGTCTCAGTCTTCCGTGACAACGAGTGGCGGGTGCTGGAGTCGCCCATGCTAGTACCTGGTGATGTAGTGCAAGTCCCCGAGAACTGGGTGCTGCCTTGTGATATGGTGATCGTCAAGGGCTCCACCGTTTGCGATGAATCGATGCTCACGGGGGAGTCCATGCCCGTCCAGAAGTCCCCGATCCCGGATCATAGCGCGACTGTGTATGATTCGGAAGGCCGTGGCAAGAAACACACTCTGTTTTCCGGTACTCGTGTACTATCATCAGGTCGAAATGAAGACATCCACGCTGTTGTGCAGACTACCGGAGCCCACACGACAAAGGGCCAATTGATCCAGTCCATTCTGTTCCCAGTCCCCATGCGCTTCAAGTACGACGAGCACCTCAAAGCGCTCATCGCGTTGCTCCTCATCTACTCCGCAGTGGCCTGCGTGGTCGGCATCAACTTTCTGCTGGGGAATGGCAAGCTCAAGAACAAAATGACCGCCTTCTGCTACTGCATCTTCATGATTTCAGCGGTGGTGAGTCCTTTGCTGCCTGTGGTGATCACCGTGGGCCAAGTCAAGGCCGGTGCGCGACTGCAGAAGACGGGGGTATTTTCCCTAAACGTGAAGCGAATCACCCTATGCGGTAAAGTCCGCGTCTTCTGCTTCGACAAGACCGGAACGCTCACTAAGCAAGGTCTGGACTACCTCGGGGTGCAGTCTGTGGATTTGATCTCGAACTCCTTCCTACCAATTACCAAACAAGCGACCGACATGTTAAAGGCAACTCAGTACGCGCTAGCCACCTGCCACTCCGTCGGTTCTCTTGACGGGAAGCTGGTCGGTAACGAAGTCGAGGTGCGGATGTTCGAGGCAACGCTGTGGACGCTGGAAGAACGAGAAGGCTCGCACCCAGTGGCAAAGTCGCCCACTGGAGACGAGCTCGAGTTCATCAAGCGCTTCGACTTCGACCACCATCGCATGTCCATGAGTGTCGTGGTGCGGGATCGAAAGACCGGTCAGATCTTCGTGTTCTGCAAGGGCTCGTACGAGCGCATGCAGCAGTTGATCCGGCCTGAAAGTGTCCCACAAGACTATGAAGCTGTGGCCGACCAACTGGCCAAGGACGGGTGTTACGTGTTGGGGCTATCGTACCGTCAGCTTCCAAGTAATTGGACTAACGCTCAACTTGACGCGTTCTTGTCGAATCGCGACGCTGTTGATGAAGGTTTGACTCTACTTGGCTTGATCCTATTCCGCAATGAGCTGAAGGAAGACACGACCGAGGCGATCGCCCGACTGAAGGCTGGAGATATTCGCGTGGTGATGATCACAGGCGACAACGCCATGTGCGGCTGCTACATCGCTCGTAACAGCGGCATGGTGGGTCCAGATTCACGGGTGATTCTTGGCGACGTCGAGCGAACTGGAAGTGGCCTTAGTGCAAAGGTTGGCGATGTGGAATGGAGGGATGTGGATAGTGGAGCGATCATCGACCAGCAAGCCGTCAAGAACATGACAAGGAGCGGAGACGACGTGGAACTTGCAGTGACTGGAGCTGCCTTCAATCGACTCAAGAGCTCGGGCGAAATGAACCAGCTCCTCTTCCACGTGCGCATCTTTAGTCGCATGACTCCGGACGACAAAGTCGACTGTGTCAAAATGCATATGGAAGCAGGAGCGGTGACGGGTATGTGTGGAGATGGGGGCAATGACTGCGGTGCGCTGCGCATAGCTCACGCCGGCATCGCCTTGAGCGACGCCGATGCGTCCGTAGTGTCGCCATTCACCAGCAAAGCCAAGACCATTCAATCGGTGGTGGATATCTGCCGTGAAGGTCGATGTAGCCTGGCCACGTCGTTTGCCTCGGTCAAGTTCCTCATCATGTATGGAGTCATCGCATCCACGTTGCGGCTGTTCCAGTGGTACAACGCCACCATTTTGTCCGAGTGGTGCTTTATCCTAGCCGATGGCTTGACGCTCGTCGGCCTTTCGTACGTCATGACGCTGGCAAAGCCACTGCCAGATCTGCGCGACCAACGCCCGACGTCCAGTCTCATCGGACCGTCCACTCTACTTTCAATCCTGGGACAAGAAATCATCAACGTCATTTTCTTGGGGGCCGGGATACACATGCTCACCTTGCAACGCTGGTACTGCCCGTTCAGTCCGGACAACATCGATCTAGCGAAGTGGTGGCTGCTGTCTGACAACCACTTAGCGACGACGCTATTCTTCACGATTATCACCCAGCAACAGCTTGCGGCGTGGGTGTTCAGCTTCGGTTCGCGGTATCGCGCCCCAATCTGGAGCAACTACGCTCTTGTTGCGTTGTGTGTGGCGCTTGTGGGGTTGGATGTTTATCTGCTGCTTGGTCCACCAGGGCAACTCAGCGATTTGTTTCGTATCTCGAGTGGCACGAACGTGATGGTGTTGCCGGATATCCCCATGCCGCTCGGGTTTCGATCGCAGTACTTCGTGCTGCTTCTTGGTAACGTGACAGTGGCTATCCTGTTCGAATATTTCGTGGTGCTGGGGCCGGTGAGGGACTGGTTGCGACGCAAGTTCCACCAGGACAACCTCCCTATGCGGAAGTGATGCAACCGTCCACCAGCGGACTCAACTAATTCAAGTGATGCCAAAGATTTGTTATCGTTAGTACATCTATCCGTGCCTCTTCTCGATGGTCGTGCGAAACTTACTGTGTACTTTCGATGCCACTCACTCACTATCTATAAACTTGAAATCTTCCGTTCCTAACGGCGCGAAACGTACCGCATCTTGAAGTGCATACATAGACAATCAATCGATAGATACCTCACCAACTCGTTGCTGGTGAACAGAAGCGCCAGTCGAATCACTTGTCATGTTTCCAAGGGCGAAACCTTGGGCGAAGGACGTGATGATGATGTTTCAGGCCGGCCGGACAGGCGCTGCAGCCATTGGATACTTACGAAAGGCGGGCGGATATGCTTCGGGCGGCGAGTTTGAAACCCATGCAATTCGCGTTGCAAACGCTCCGGCCACTACCAGTAAACCGGCAGTAAACTACCATCTCTCTGAAACGACTGGCACTGCAAACTTCCGTTTTGTAGGCCGAGCAGGCACGAGCCTCCAGTGATAGCCGCCAGTTTGGTTGCTTCATGTGTTTCTCGTCGAGCTCATCGCGGCAGCATAACGACTCACTTCCCCTTTTTCCCTTCAAGACGCAAGTGACCAACGTATCAACAGTAACAATGAAGACCGTGTCTGCATTGAGCCTCGCAATGTGCGCAACGCTTGTCGGAATGACAGATCTATCCGTCGAAGCTTCGGGCTCCGACCCCGGCCGTTTGCGCGTATACAGTGACTTGAGCGCGGGTGATTATTCGGCTCGCCGTTTCCAGAAGGTGACGTCGTTGCAGGCCCGTGTCCAGGGCGATATGCCCCAGTGGAACGCCGACAAGCAGCGCTTCGTCTCGAAATACTACTCCACGTTCGATACCAAGTACCGCGCCGTGCTCGACACCGTCAACATGGCCGCTGTCGAAGGTGCACTCAAGTACGTCCAGGCCGAGTGCATCAACAAGCCCGTGATCGCGGACTGCAAGCGCAAGAACAACATCAAGTACGTCGTGTTCTACCAGATGACGGTGGTGCAGCCTGCCGCGGCCATGGAGTTCTACGCCAACGCCACGGACCAGTCCGACTTCGCTATCGAGCACTGTCCGTACATGCCCATGGACGGCGGCCAGTGCGACCCCAACGCTGACGGCTCCTTCCCAGCTGTGTGCAACCAGTACATCGGTGCCAATGGTCAACCCGACCTGGGCTTCTGCGTTGGCGGCACGCTTCAGGACAACGAGCCCATCGCTCCGTACCCGCACAACTACTGGTTCTCCTTCCCCAACAGTTGTCCGCAAAGTCGCTGGAGCGACAAGACCGACGCCTGTCGTGCCCAGTACGCCGGCGGCATGTGCCCTCTTGGCGTTGAGCCGGATGGAGAGACCTGCACGTTTTCGTACGAGGTGCTGGGTTACATCCCACTCGACGATGTCGTGGGTATCACGTCGATGATCAACTCGAATACTGGGAAAAATTACGCTGACTACGCCGAGTTCTGCAAGGCCGGCGGCGTGGAATTCAACGCCGCGGTGTCTGGCAGTCAGGTCAAGTGGATCGAGGGCCTTAAGTTCTGGGCAAACCCGGGAGACAGCAACGCCAACGCCAAGCGCGCGGAGAAGGTCGTGTCCGCCTACAGCAAGCTGGTTAAATCGAATTCG
>JAHQIV010000154.1:0-31215 GCA_030463285.1 Phytophthora europaea | reverse complement strand
TTCGACGCGCCCGCGCGCATGAGCACGCGCTTGGCCCAGGCACGGGCCGCTGCTAGTGCCGGTGCTACCACACGGCAGATTGATGCGCGAGTGGGGCCCGAACGCAGTGGCAGCAGCTACAGTCGCGGTGACCAGCCGTCGCTGGGAACCACACAACCGATGCACTATCAGCGACGATACCAGGGCGAGGTGGACAGCTACCCCGCTCAGAATGATCAGGAGTGGCAGGACGTTGATCCGGAATCTCCGGCGTTCACACGCGCGCTGCAGGGCAACACGCCGCGTAACGTGGAGGACAAGGAGCAGGAGCGGACGGACACGAGTCTGGACCCGTCCACGGACAACGGAGACTCGAGTGCGAATACTTCCCTCGAGGCGCAGCAATGGAGCGACTCGGTACGGCCAGGGCTGCACAGTTAGTGGAACTAGTAGCGCTCACGCTGGTTGTTCTTACTGACAGGAAGGGAATAATCGACAGTCGTCGGCAGGCGAAATCGGAAGGGAGAGCCAAGGCGACGTCCCGTGCCGAGTGAGCTGGTGCGAAAACGCAGGCAAGCGCTACGGACTCTGCTGGGCACACGGCGGTGGTACGTCCTCGTAGCTTGATTTCGGTGAGGAAATGGCTTGACGTGCTCTGCTTTTGTGTCCGTGACTATCCACCACAGTCAAGAAGTGCTGCCATCGCAACTGCCCCAAGATCGCGCTCGCCACGGGCGAGTTCTGCTCCATCCACGAGCGCGAGGTCAGCACCAGCACGTTCTAAGCCTCATAATGTCGTAGAGTAAGATGTACTCTGTCCTCGCGAGATGGACGTCTCTGCTCCAGCAGCACCAGTACTGCTGACACTACGTACTGTCAGTAGTATAATCGCTGCACATTTTGTAACGGAGTAAAAGCCATCGCCGAAACGATAGTACAATAGTACTACTACTATTACTATAGTAGCTAGTAATTTGGCCGATTCTGATTCTACTACTACTATAATAACTAGTAACTCAACAAGCGATCTAATAGTACTAGCGCGAGCTACTAGTGGATCATCAGTGATGAGATAATGACACGCAAAATCGTACTACTAGTAGTTGTGAGCAATTTAAGTAATTCCAACGTGTGAATCGTCTGATCCATTGCCTAAGGAAAACGTAAGAAGGCAGACCGCAGAATGGCGCCGGTCCACCCGTGGAGGGCGTTGCATGTTGGTCGAAAGCGGATAAAATCTTAAATGTTGCGCGAACGCGGATAATCCCCAAACTAATGCCGTGCGTTGCCCGGTGAAGCTCTGGATATTTTCATGCCGCCTAAATTGCTACAGTGGTTCCAGTAATTAGTCTAAGCTCAAAATTAGCCTGTGTTAAGTATTAGTCTGATTCAAACTAATTACGGAGCCCGGTATTCGAGCAAGTTCGTCTCAGCATAAATATTCTTAATTCTAGGTTGCATCTTGATAAAGCAGGTTTGGCGACTCGCCAATGGAGACTAAGCTTAGTATGCGAGTAGGAGCGGAGGAGCAGGTGACGACTATAACGGAGAAGCAAGAGGCGATAGGCAGCAGCTCGGACTTGCTGTGTTACGTGAATGCTGCACGACTGTTGCACGACTGTCACCCTCCGTGGTTGTTGCATGAATGTCGTTCTTCACCGCCTGGGTCAACATTCATCATGTTTGGTATACAATCTGACAGGTAACGTAATATCGCATCGCGTTCCTATATAAACGGTATCCATCCGTATTATTACATAAGCTTATTACTGAAGTACTCAAATATAGGTTTATACAGGATTAGCTAAGGCACGGCGATCCCGCCTTAGACTTCTGGATATAAATATCCAGAGAATTGTTGCGCGACCGAATCGTTTCTCGCAGGAAAAATAGGGTGTCAGCCGGTATCATAATCTACAGGTTTTTCGTCTTTTTCTTTTGTGGATGGGTCAACATCCCGGTACAGAATTCATCTCTGTAAGGCAATGTTGTATTGAGAGTTCCTGTGGTAGTATCCAGAAAGCGATGACACCGAATTCGGCGGGGTACAAACTATGTTCTGATTCTTACCCTACCGTACCCTGGATAAAAATCCAACACATCGAATCACACTACTCACACTGCTCAACTGAAAGCTCACCTACGTCGGGACTTAATCGCTGTGGTGGTAGAACCAGACCCGATACTTTTGATAGAGTTTGTCGTAGTCGTCCAGCTTATTCAGGTGCCGGATCTTGACAGGGTTGTATCCGTAAGCCTTCCAGTTCTTGAACCTCTTGATACGCTTCGTTCCTTGGACCATCTCGTCGAGCTTCCACGACGCGAAGAGGTTGGCGCCTTTCGCCCTTTCTTCGCCATCCAACTCGTCCTCCTCCTTGCGATTGTTGTTGGTGTGGTAGCGCAAAAGTCTCTTGGCACCTCCAGTGCCCGCACCAAGTGAACTCACCGCATCTGGCGATTCCATCGTCGGGAGCGTGGTGTGGCCGGAGGTTGTGGCCATGGTACCGCTTGCGAGGAGCGTGGTCGCAGCAACTACAAGGAGCACGTAGGAGATACGCATTGGTGATCGGCGGTGGCTCTTGGTCCGAAGCGAAGTGGAGCGGAGCAAATTGCGGAATGAGAGCTGCAAGACGTGGACTGGAGTAGGGTGGCGGTCCTCGTGCGCGAAAGACACAGACACTACGTGGCCAGTCACCATGGGCTCGACTCCGGGTAGCTTATCGTAGCCTGGTAACGTCACCTTACACCTTACTAAGGTGTAGTCAGTCTCACAAAGAAGTACTGTGTACATGTACTGTACACATGTTTTTGGTGCGCTCACGTTGGATTAAGCTTGAGATGGGACAACTTATTGAGGTTGACCGTGAGTTGTAACTGTAGTATTTAAACTAGGACCGCGAGGGAGCACATGTGTACATGTATGTACAGTACTCGGTACCTAAACATGTGTACGGTTTCTTTCCGCTTTTGGAGAAGAGTAAAGATTTTCAAAAGTGGCGGGCGCTATGTACTTCCAGCGTAATCGTACTAACCAAGATGATCCCCGGACACAAAAGCAGAGCACATCAAACCATTTCCTCGCCGAAATCTAGCTACGAGGACGTACCACCCAGCAGAGTCCAGCCCCAAACGACAGTTCTTCGAACTGCGAATTGGAACGCCAGTTTTTTTCAGTGAAAGTTTTAAATGACGACTACGTGTATAATTTCCAGAACCCATGTTTTGCAGAAAGATCGCGGACGACCAGCGCGATCGTACTACACAAGATGAGCCGTGATCGTCTGATGAATCATCTTGTCTAGTGTGATGACGTTGATCTGGTGGATCATCTTGGTTAGTACGATTACGCTGGAAGTACATAGCACCCAGTGATCTTGCCACTGTTTGAAAATCTTTACTCTTCTCCAAAAGCGGAAAGAAACCGTACACATGTGCTCCCTCGTGACCCTAGTTCTCTGGATTTATCCAGAGTCCTAGGCGGGATCGTATGATTCTTCTTTGATATAATACCTGTCAATCACGATATATAAATCGGGTTATTTATTTAAGCAAAATACTTGTAGCTTTTAATAGCCTGTTGGATATTTAAATTATGCTGGTATGTTGACCCATCCAGTTGAGATTAAGATCAAATACCTGTTGCATTTTGTAACTTGCATTTGATTATAATACCTGCGACAGATTATGTGTTTATAGCGCTGGAGCAACATGGGTACGATTTCCCTACTGTATTTATGCTACTGGAGTAGCACACATCAGATATTCTTAAACGCCGACGGGAAACGACACTCAAGCATTACTAAATTGTCGCTGTGTGCCACTGCGTTATACGGCTCGCGGCCGTGGAGAGATCCCAAAGATCTGAATTAGTTGGTGCTTGTACAATCTTAGATATTGACAAAGAGTTCAGCATCTTGGCTTCAAACCCCAGATTTCTCAAACACATTCGGCAAGGCAAGATGCTATTTGATAAATTTGAGATACTAAATAAATCGTAGACGTCTTAGGAATCTACATGTACTGCCCTTCAGGCATGATGAAAAGAAGTATTGTATTCGTACTTGATGCTAAAGAATTCAAGATGAAACTTGTAAAACGAGCAGGGGGAATAACTGATCTCGGCCTCCGGAGCTACACCACAGCACACATCACCGTGGGGTGGAGCTGTACAGCAGCCCCACCTACGGGGTACGAGCATCCGTGGAAATACAATAAAAGAGGGGTGACAAATACACGGAAAGAACGGGTGATCAACACTGATGGACACACTCCAGATTGCTTGCATTTCCTCATCATCGTCACGACTGTCGTTGTTGAATACAATGTACTTCAAAGTAAGAAGCAAAAAAAACTTCTTAAATCCAGAGCTGTTCCGGGCAACTGCACGGCTTAGTTTAAATACTACAGTTACAACTCATGGTCAACCTCAATAAGTTATCCCATCTCAAGCTTAATCCAACGTGGGGAGTCCTCTGGATTTTAATCCAGAGTCCATCCCACGGTTGCAACGAGAGTCAGAATCAGAACATAGTTTGTACCCCGCCAAATTCGGTACAACATCGCCTAACAAAAATGAATTCTGTACCGGGATGTTGACCCATCCACAAAAGACGAAAACCCTGTAGGTTATTATACTGACTGACATCCTATGTTTCCTGCGAGAAACGATTGGGTCGCGCAACAATTTTGAGGATTATCCGCGTTCGCGCAACATTTAAGATTTTATCCGCATTCGACCAACAGGCAACGCCCTCCATAGCCACAGTTTCCACCTAGAGCACGCGACATCGCTAACGCTCTGCGGAATGTGGAGGGTTGTGAAGTGCGCGCTGCACGAATCCGAAAACATGCAATGGATTTAGGGGCTGATGCTGTTGACAATGCGGCGGGTAATGGGCACTTTGCTGTTATTCGCTGGTGAGATGAATTCATGGCGGCGGGGTTACAACTTTGGCAATGGACAATGCAGCACGAATAGGTCGACTGGATATCGTACATTGGTTACATGAACATGATCATGCAGGGGATGTACAGCGGATGCAATGAAAATGCGGCTGCTCACGGTCAAAATGACCATTATTGATTCTTTGTAGTGGCTTCATCGCCACTGCGGCGAAGAGTGCTCATCTCGTGGTGTGGATACCGCTGCCATGAATAGCCACATCCACGTCTTTGACTTTTTTCCTGGAGACGAGGCACGACCACGTATCAATGGCATCGTTTAGGTCGTGTGTCGTTCGTGGAGACCTTCACACTGCTTGTTGGATTGCTCAATGATGGGTTGGATATTCAGATTGCCTTTGACCGCGCAGATTTCAACCGGTGGGCCGGTGCCATTCTGCGTTCTGTCTTCTTACGTTTTCCTTAGATCAATGGATCAAACGGTTCACACGTTTGAATTGCTCACAACTACGGTTTTGCGTGTCATTAGAGACGTTTCGCACGCAGCTTTATCTTACTTTATGACCCGCATGCCCTGCTGTGGAGAAAAGGTGAAGAATACGCGGGACAACTTTCGCATCGATCCGTACATCATGTGATCTGCACAATGTCTCTAACTGGACAGTATCAAACTTGCTAACTATGGAGGAGCTCCTCCTGGTCCTCCTCCCCCAGGAAGGCAACTACGAGGACGCGACCGACGTCATCGTGCACGCGCTGCTGTTCGACACCGTGCAGCCAGAGCGCCCCATTATACCCGACTTGCGCTTTTGTTTGTTGGAGCAGTTCAACGCGGACAGCGATCTGCTGTTTCGCTTCGACGTAAGCGGCGTGCTCGCACTATGTTCATTTTGGGCTACCCGAGATCGTGATCACCGACCAGCGTGATAAAGCGCATTGCTTCGAAGCTTTGTGCATTTTGCTGTAACGACTAAGCTACCCCAAGCGGCTTTACGACATGATCAAGGTCTTCGGCCGTTCGACGGGGCAGATTAGCCGACTTTTTCGGCACATGGGTACGTGAATACTACAACTACATATTGCAGGGGCTAATTCTCACGTTAATACGAATGCAGTGTTGTATATTTATGATAGGTATGAGGACCTTATCTACTTTCAGCATCGAACCTGCTCCGAGCGCATTCATCTGTATGCCACCGCTATTCGGGGCAAAGTTTCGCCGATGTCGAATGTGTTTGGCTTTATCGATAGCAGTAAGAACGCAGTGTGTCGCCCATCGTCGCGGCGTGGGACCAAGGAGAGCTTGCAGCGGCAGGTATACTCTGGTCATAAGAGAGTGCATTGTCTGAATTACCAGGCTGTCGTCACGCCAGACGGCCTGGCCATTCACTTTTGGGGGGGGGGACCCATCGAGGGTCGCCGGCACGACATCACTCTCCTCCTTGAAAGTAAGCTCACTGAGTACATGGAAAAACACGGAGATGTATTTGATGGCTACACTATCTACGGTGATCCTGCGTACGGCGTGCGCAAATTTATCGTCTCTGGCTTTAAGAAAGCTGGACTATCAACTTACGAGCAGCTATTCAATTCGAAGATGAGCTCGGTGCGTGAGTCGGTTGAGTGGAAGTTCAAGGAACTCAAAACACTGTGGGCGTTTATCGACTTTAAGAAGACTTTACGTGTTCGGCTTAGCCCTGTTGGCACGTACGTTGTCATTAGCATGCTTCTGTCAAACTGCCACTGCTGTTATTACCAAGGCAACGTGATTAGTTCCTACTTCGAGCTAGCATCTCCTAATCTAGAGTCATACCTACAGCAATAAAACTTCTTTTTTGTCTTCCCTAGTTTGGCTTCTGAGCTTGAATAATTGACAAAATGCTATTCGTCACTGCGCCAACAAGCTTCAGCATGTGCTCACTTGCTTCTTGACGCGCACGAGTTGCTTCCACGTGATCTTCCATGCGCTCATGAGCACGCTGCGCCACCAGCTCCTCGCTAGCCGCCTTGTTGTCAGCCACCCTTTTTTCCTTGATGCTAAGTAGCAGCTCCGTTAGCTCGGTTTCCTTGCGCTTCTTCGGAGGGCTGCCATCTTCGGAGCTCTCGCGGAGCGTTTCCATCGCCAGGCGCCTCGCAGCCAGCGACACCACCTCCTCGCGTTCACGCTTGCGCTGATCGGTCTCCTTTGCGGCCGCAGAACGAGCAGCATAATCGTCTAGCAGTGCTACAATCTCGTCTAGAAGCACCGTTTTCTCGCTCTCCTCCTCCGATACACCGGACAGCGTTGCAGCTTCAGCTGCCTGTTCGCGATGAGCCTTCACGAGCTTGTCAAAACGACCGCTGGCAGTCTTTCCACTCAGGTTGTCCCGTGGAAAGGTGGCGTCGGCAACAAGAGTCGCTGCTAGCGCGCCCCACTTCGCGAGAATGCCACCGCGAGGCTGCAGAATAGGACGGTCCCCTCGCGCCTGCCGGAGGAGGGCTAAATCTTATTCGTCCGTGAAGTTGCAACGTCTACCTTCTGCCATCTTGGAAATGGATGGAGAACTGCGCTGCTAAATCTAGCATGGTACACAGTAAAATCTGAGGATCATGCACCTCACAATTGGTGGTTCTGTGGCAAGAAATCTTCACATCAACCACGTTTGGATATTTTTGTTCTCTTTTACCTGCTATGGGGAAAATGTGAAGGTGAAGATCGTGTTCGCGCGAGGTGAAGTTTTG
This sequence comes from Phytophthora europaea, assembly GCA_030463285.1. Taxonomy (NCBI): domain Eukaryota; phylum Oomycota; class Peronosporomycetes; order Peronosporales; family Peronosporaceae; genus Phytophthora; species Phytophthora europaea. The sequence continues at coordinate 23,613 of JAHQIV010000154.1, read as the reverse complement.
GCCAAACTCACTTCTCTGGCTTATTCTGATAAGCCACCAATTTTCCACAAAGAACCGAAAACGATACTTCGCTGTTTCGTGTTCGCAGTAAAACAAATCTAGTTTCGCGACAACTCACGCAGATCTCGCCCCTGCAGAAACCGGTTCTTTGACGCCATTCACGCGTCCGAGTCGACCACTCTTTGAGACGATTTCCGGTAGGACGCACTGTGTACGCAGTGTGAACCGTACTGACTGCGTACGCGACCAGCGGGGAATACTAGCTGTAGCGCTACACTCGATAGGGGCGGCTGCTACTTGCCATTTTCAAGAAGTTAGCGGCCCGCTAAGATACAGCGCTCTCCCAGAGATCGATGTAGTTCCACTTTCCAACACGAACACAGGTAAGCTAGGAACCCTAAAACGCGTTTTGTGAGCAAAAATCAGGTCCCTACCTGATCTCTGAAACAGCGCTTTAAACGTCGTTTGGAGGCTCAAACAACGTTTCGACACGATCCTGTTCTCGCAGTCGTTTTTGGGTCAAAACGTTATTATCTCCCCTAAAACGGTATTTTGAGGGCATCGCGAACACGACCGAAGCCTTTTGCGAAACGTCTCTATTATCTCGTGAGGTTAAAGTAAAATCCAGAGCTGTTCCGTGCGAAGTCGCGGCTTTGTCATTACTGCACGTTTATCTGCGACAACGCAATAGAGCCTTAAATGCGCTACAGCGCATTTAAATTTTTTCAAAAATCTGAAAACAAATATACCGTTCTACCGCGCTAAAATACGATTCCTCCCAGCCGTTCGCTCCACTCCACTGCTGTACGATCAGGAGAGGAAGGGGGAGCTCGCGCTGCAAGAACTGCTCCCTGCTGGAGGCAAGACGTGGATATGAGAGACGAGAGGAGGAGAAGTGCGAGATAGATCTTGCGTCCGACGCGGATTGTCAAGATAGCAGTGTTGCTCGGCAGCAATTGGAAAGAACGGGTAAGGAATACGGTGTAACCTAGATTAAATGGGTATGCAATTAAGCCAGTCTGCACTCAATCAAGCCACGAAACGACCCAATGCAACAAAAAATCTGGATACAGTCGGCAAGCGGCACGTTCGGCGGGTGGACACCCCGGTAAGGAGGAATGTGATGTTATTCCTGTTGGTGGTGATGCTAACGACTCAAATCTTTTTTGCTGTTCTAGATATGACCCTAGCAGAGCGATACATGGGCGGACAGAGTTGACCTCACGAAAGAAGAGGAGCCAGTAGTCTACGAAACCCCCGCGCTTTCAGTCAGTACGTGTAAAGTAAAACCATGTAGGTAAACCAGAGCTGCCGGACGGAGCGAGCTGCGGAGTGATGCTGCTGGTCACAGTATACGGGATTTTGAAGGGAACGAAGAGGTTTACTAGTTTGCGCAGGTGTCAACGTCATGCCTGCAAATTCTTCGTCTCCACTCGCTATGGATGATCGCGAACTATTTTACACCCAGACAGACGAGATTGCTGCAAGGATATACAGGGCGAGGTGATCTACATGTAGTAGTAGTACTTTGGTTAGGACGTTGATAGTTTAGAATACTTTGGCTAAAACAGTGATAGTTTAGAATACTTTGGTTAAGAGAGTGATAGCTTAGAATCGGTAGGACTCCTCGGCGAGGACAGTTCTGGAGCGAGGAGTTCTCGCTCCAGAACTGTATAAGCTGCGGCTCTTGCTCGTTTAGCCAGAAACACCCGCGGCTTCTTGGATTACTGCAGGTGCTCAGCCGGCATCATCCAGGCCTCGCACTACCGGTATAACAACTTCGCCTTCACAGCAAAACTCCGTTGAGCAATCGCCTGCCGTAGCTGCATGTTTTCATACACATCTGAAGCAAAGCCAAATTGAGAGATACCTCAGCAAATGTGTAAAATATCTGTGTGGGGGGCCTCACGAGATAAATGTGTGGCAGCGAGGAAATGCGCTGCAGCTATTTAACTGTATCTTGCCACCTAACAAGTAAATGGGCTTGCAACCCGTAAATGTGCGGTAGCAGCGGTCGTGCTGTCGTAGTTAAATGTGCAGTAACGCGAGTCTTCAACGTGAGCGCACCGAATACATGTGTACAGTACACTGTACTTCTTTGTGAGACTGACTACACCTTAGGAATGTAACGAACCTTTTGTCTTGCCCGGTCGTTGGGCAGATCGTATAGCTACACTGCGTCGGTCTCCGTCTGCTGGCACTTCAACTTGACACCTCGGTGGCCGTCAGAGACTCACTTAGTCTCCCCCTGCCGGAACTCACGCCTACGTCTGCGCTCGCCCCTGTTATTACTCGTTACACTTCGTCAACTCTAGCCTTAACCAGCAAGCTACTCCGTCACCGCGTCCTCTGCTGCCCTAGCTACTTGACGCCAGTCGCCGCCAGATCCCACACCGAGACGCTTCTGGAACACCCTGGGCCTCAATGCCCGTCGTTGCTCCCACCCACGTTCGCTGTCGCCCAACTAGTCGGCCAGTCACTCGCTCAGCAGTGATGCCCGGCCACTCTGCCTTGCTGCCCGTCCCTCGTTTGCTCTTCAGGCAACCGGAGCTCGTCTCCTCGTGCCCTACTCGTTCTCGTCTCGTCACGGCTTTGGCTCGCCGATGCCTCACGCGCTCGGACTGTCGCGGGCTCCGTCTGTGCATCACGAGGCAAATTCTGCTGTGAGCTCGGCTCACAGCCCTCTTCACGGCTCAGCGCCGCACATCCGGCTACCTCGAGGTCCTTCAAGGTACCGTGCGCGCCCGATCCCGCACGCTCGACCTCGTCGACGCCGTGCCTTGCTCTCATTTGGTCGTCGCCCGCGGTGCTCATCCTCGGCGGCCCGCTCGTGGCGAGCCTGGCGACTCTCCGCATCTGTTCCTGCGTGGCTGGATTGCACCACGGATCCATTACAGTAAGGTGTAAGGTGACGTTACCAGGCTACGATAAGCTACCCGGAGTCGAGCCCATGGTGACTGGCCACGTAGTGGCTGTGTCTTTCGCGCACGAGGACCGCCACTCTACTCCAGTCCACGTCTTGCAGCTCTCATTCCGCAATTTGCTCCGCTCCACTTCGCTTCGGACCCAGAGCCACCGCCGATCACCAATGCGTATCTCCTACGTGCTCCTTGTAGTTGCTGCGACCACGCTCCTCGCAAGCGGTACCATGGCCACAACCTCCGGCCACACCACGCTCCCGACGATGGAATCGCCAGATGCGGTGAGTTCACTTGGTGCGGGCACTGGAGGTGCCAAGAGACTTTTGCGCTACCACACCAACAACAATCGCAAGGAGGAGGACGAGTTGGATGGCGAAGAAAGGGCGAAAGGCGCCAACATCTTCGCGTCGTGGAAGCTCGACGAGATGGTCCAAGGAAAGAAGCGTATCAAGAAGTTCAAGACCTGGAAGTCTTACGGATACAACCCTGTCAAGATCTGGAACTTGTGTAAGCTGGACGACTACGAAGAACTCTACCAAAAGTACCGGTTCTGGTACTACCACCGCAGCGATTAAGTCCTGATGTAGATGAGCTTTCAGTCGAGTAGTGTGATCCGATGTGTTCTAGCTGTCGAATACATATCTTTGAATGAAAGTGTTTTCTGCCCAGCCAATTTCTTGTTGACATGGGTGGTGAGGGATCGTACGTAGCGATCGAGATGCTCTTAGGCAGCACGCGAGGCTGAACACAACTCGTTCGATACGTACCGACGGCAACTCAACAGCGTTCAGCTTGGCCGCGTACAACAAGGGATGGTCAGAAATGTACCGGTATTACTCGATTCTTCACACGCAGTTGATCGGCGTGAGCAACGGTATTAAATTCGGTCAAGGTCAAATTGGGTCAACACCTTTTTTTGGGTCAACTAACCTAAGCGATTCAACAAAACGGAGCTGCAGCGGAACGATGTACTGCTCGTTGTACCCTATTTCCTAGAAGCCAAGACACAGTGTTTTGAGCATGTGCAAGTAGGGTTCTCTATAACGATGCGTCTATTCGATTTCGTCGAAGTCACAAAAAGAGCTGGTAGATCCGATTGCTGCCGGTGGATCAAATTTGACCCACCAGTTGACCCAAAAAGGTACATTTTGACCCACCAGTTGACCAAAAAAAGTACATTTAACGTATCATGATAACAAGAGTGCAACCTATAATAGTATATCAAAACTCTGTTTTGGAATGCGGGCAAAGTCGTGCCTTTCCATTGTCATATATTAGCAGCATCGCCGCAGGGTTTCTCGGTTGAGGCAATTTGCTAACACCGCTATCGAGTTAGATCATACGAAGCTACGAGCAATGCAACGGTTGCCGAGGAACGACACACGACATCATGAGCAATGCCACGATCAGCGTAGTAGCGACTGTAGGACGAGCGAAGTGACGGTAACGGCTTTTTGTATCTAGCTCCAACGAGGGGTGAGTACTTCATACCAAACTGGAGCACGAATAGACTCACTTTTCAATCGCCTTCGTACTGCACAAGCCTCAATTCCACACCCCACTCCGCCTATCTTCGACTACAATGGCCAGCGAATTGCCTATGCACTCCGACCATTTCAACTACGACGGATCTGGCAACAGTGATGCCTCCGACGAGACGATCATCCTTGAGGAAACGTCACTCGAAACGTTGGGCTCGATGGATGGAGAAGGAAATGGAGAGCGCCGTCATCTGATCGGAGGAGAACTTCAATCGCCAGATGTTCAAGTTGAAGAGCCAACCGACACGTCCTTGGGGAACAAGTCCGTCACCTATCAAGGGTATTCCTATGCCTGGTACTACACCGGGTTGGCTTCCACGAATTATCAGTGCAGTGTCTACCGACGGACGGGTTGCAAGGCCAAGCTTTTTGTGAAAGATGCTGGGACCGAAGTGTCGGGCGAGCATGAGCCAGATTGTGCTTCTGATGTCCGCCTCCCGATAAGTTCGAGGCTGACCGTCGACAACCAGATTGAACAGATGATGTTGGCGACTGATGAAATTGGATTGGCCGACGTGACTCTCACGCCTCAGGAAGTTTGGCGCATAATTCGCGACAAGTTCTACAACGGCTTTGATCATTTAGGGTGCTTCCAAGAAGCAGGTTTTGGGTCGGCTTTATGGCACAAGAACATCCCATTTTGGGCGTGAAATCTACGGCAGCATCGAGAGTGAGCCACTTTGCGACGTTCGAAACAGCCCCGGTCTGAAATTCTTTCAGCTCCACTTCACTTACTACGAAGAGGAGGTTTTGCATCGAGTTATCGGATGGGCGCATCCTCAACTTGTTGATCGTATGCGACAACAACAAACCTCTCTTTTCTTCGATGTCACGTACAGATGCGTGCCGGTGCGGCTCTACCCGCTTGTGATCATCATCATGATGTACGACAACATTTCCGACGTGTATTTGCCCTTTACGTGCTGATGACGGGCAAGACTACCGACGTCTACGAACATTTGCTGCACTTCGTGTTCATTGCGACCAAGAGAAAACTCAAGCCAGCCCAAGTTGCCTGTGATTTCGAGTATGAAATGATCAAGGCTGTCAGGAACCAGGTTCCTGAAACCCGCATCATTGGCTGCCTTTTTCACTTCAAACAGGCAATTCGATGAAAAATGTTGAAACGTCATATTTCGGAAGAATAAGTATACCCGGCAATGCGGGAGGGATGCTTCGACAGACTGACAGTGATCCCTCGCTCCGATATCACTGGTCAAAAGAAACGTGACGTTCGAGTTCGGTTGAAGCGAGACTGCCTGGCAGCTGGGATTTCCTTTTCAAAGAAGAACCGGAAGCGATTTTGGAAATATTTTGAAAGCACATGGATCTAAAAGTTCAAGCCGGAATGGTGGAATGTGTCTGGTCTGCGTCACGATTTAGTGAACTGGACAAACAACCCCCTTGCGCGCTACAACAGAAGGCATTTTCCGTCGCATACCCAGATCTCACGGTGTCATTGAAGAGCAAAGTCGCGAAAATAGCGGATATTTCGAACCGCCGTGCTCGCGCTCCAAATCACGCTCCTGCTCCCACACCCTCTAACCTCGAACCCGACTCGGACTCAGATTCAAATACTGAGGATTTGAAGATTCAGAAGTCGAAAACAGCTTATGCACCTCGTCGATAGCATCCGTTTCCCCGGAGTACTAGTGAAAGCTGATTTATAGCCGTAAATCCATAAATATACCTGAAAAAAGGCATGAATAAATAACTTTATATTGTAAAAGACAATACCACACTTATACACGGATCAACCGGCAGCCCCATGCTAATGCTTCACCCCTAACCACACACAATCTGCCAACATTTCGCCGGTTTGCCTGCATGCCCACTTTACAAAGCGGAGGTACAATCACACTCCTTCCTCTAGCACACAATCCCAGCTATCCTCAGGTAGCAGGGCTTCGCCAAAGTCGAGGCGATCCGTATTAGTCACTGTCAAGTCACCGTGGGCCGATCTGGGAAAGTCTTCACGGGCTTCGGTTTGGACGCATGGACCACCGGGAAAAAGTGATAATATGTCCCGGCGGTTTCCAGCCGAGCGGCAAAGACGCTCGCCATCTCCCTCACTCGAAATGGTCCATGTCACATGTGTGCCAACTTCCGTGCATAACCCTCCTTGACTCTATCCAGATATAACCACACGCGGGACCCAGCCTCTATCGAGTCCACACCATCGTTGTGCTGTTCAGCCCGATCTGCGATCGCCTTTTTCAACCTCTCGTTCACATCAGCTCTTGCCTGTTGGTAGTACCGCTGGATCCGGTATCGCCATCTGCGCGGATCCCGATCACGCCGTCTGGTGCTACCAAGCGGCAGCGTTGCTTCGAGCGTCGTCCGGGGATCCCATCCGTGGACCAGGAAGAATGGCGTGTCACCTCGGATCCGATCGTGTGCGGTGTTGACCGCGAACGTCAAACGCTCTGCATACTCGTCCCAGCCACGCTGGCTCTCATCCTCCACATACATCTTGAGTGATCTCGTCACCGTCTGTACCATTCGTTCAACTGTGCCGTTGGCCTGCGGACGATAAGCCATCGTAGCTCGTTGCCGCTGACTCAGGATCCTATTGAAGGCCTTGAAGAAGTCCGACATGAAGCCTGGTTCTCGATCGTGACGGATCACTTCGCTAGCACCACAACATCTGATATTACACTCCTCGTATGACTCCGCGATCGTTTGAGCTGTCGCACTGGCGTTGGCGATGACATACCCAGTGAACAAGTCCACCCAGATCAGGATGTATGCCCTCGATACGACTTGGGTAACGAGGGGATATGATCCATAGCCAGGATTTGGAACGGGTACGTAGCCTGTACATTGCCTGGCGATTATCCGCGGATGGTCGGCCTTCCTTTTCCCGTCTCGCAATCCACACACAACGTTGTACGCTCCGAAACAGTTCCCGCCAGTTGAAGCGGCCCCGGATCCGCTGGTATGTGCGGTTGATTCCTTGGTGACCACCTTCCAAACTTACGTGATTATGGTGGAGTATGTCCTCGTGCAGGGCTTCGGAAATGACCAGGCGCAGAAGTCCGTCTCTCTCGTCCTCCGCCTTTCGTGAAGGAGGGCGGTAATACAGCAGGTCTTGCTCGTCTATCTCGAAATCGGCCGCGATATTGCTGCACGCACGGGCGTCGTCCTTCTCCATGTCCTTTACGTCTCCTTGAAGATACTTCTTCAGGTTCGTGATCCCCTTCTCCTCGTTGTGCCCTTGTCGGATCCGATCCACCCTCAGTTGACGAACCGCTTCTTCCTGTAGCACGTTGGGATTGGACACATCCCGACGAGATCGGGTGCCATGGCCGAGATGCGGAACGTAGTTTCGCATGTCGCTGTGGTCAGGATCTCAGGTAGACGATTCAGTGTCACCAGGTTATCCAGTTCCTGATCCCCCGCTACTGTTACGCCAGTTTCTCGCTGCAGTGCTGCGCTTGCTAAGCTGCCTGCGCTAGCGTTCCACGCTCGCTTAACATGAAGCAAGTCGTGCTCCGGCCAGGACTTGAGTCGGCGTAAAGCTTTCTGCCACGGTAATTTTAGCGCAGGCGCCTTACAGTCGATCTCGCCCTTCATTTGCCGGATCACCAAGTTGGAATCACCACAGATCCTGATCCTCCAGCAGGTCGAAGCAGAGCAATAAGCCACTATATTCCGCCTCGTTGACCGTCATGTCTTCTTTCCACCCCGACGCCGCCTTGACTACCTTCCACTCCGGCAGCTTCCACACAATCGCGCTGAATGCTCCTCCGCCCCTTTTAACCCGGGCAGATCCGTCAAAACTGGCTACCAGCGGCGCTTCGTCGGATCCCACTGTAGGCACCGGGGCATCAACCACTCGTCGTGGTTCATTCCAAGGGGCAATAGCGACCAACGCCTGGTCAACAACGGATCTTGGTGTTATCGAAGCCGCGAGCGATCCCAGGATCTCGTCCTCGCCTTTGATACACCAAAGTCCACGGGGACAGCAAAGCGGTCCATTGTCCCAACCGCCCTTGCAATCCCGCGGCGCGGAACATCCAAGCTAGCGTCGAATGCCGAGCCAACACATGGATAGACCGAGCCACCAGCATTGAATACCCGGGATCCAACATACGCAGGAGCGCTAGCACTTCCTTATCTACGATGCCGTAGTTTAGCTCGTTCTGCTTTAGCGTGCGACTAGTAAACATGACGGCCGTCATAATCCTGCACCAACGAGGCGGAGACCGCCCATTCACTGGCGTAGACGATCAGCACAGGTGGCTTCTCAGGGTCAAAATGTCTGAGGATTGGCGTCGTCGCGATCTTGCTTTTCAATTCCGAGAAAGCTGCTCTGGCTCGGGCCCATTTCGAACCGGCTGTCGTCGGGCCCTGATCGTGTTGCGACTTTTCAGACGAGGCGCCGGCCGGATCTGGTCCTCCCTGACCACTCTATCGCGGATCGCGGCGAAATCCACTTTCCGGAGCTCAAACAGCACCGAGGCATAAACCGCCATGTCTTCGATGAGCCATCCATAGTAGTTCAGACTGCCCAGAAATGACTGCATGGCCCGCAGAGTTTGCGGGAACGGTAGTGCCTTTAGGCCTTCACTAGACACGCGGTGTCCGAGGTAGTCTACCTGATTCTCCCCAGAAACTCTTAGCCACGCTGATGGAGATATTCCACTTACTACACGCTTCTAGCAGCAACTTCACGCGGTCACACAGCTGATCCCAGGATCGTGCGGTGACTAAGATGTCGTCAATGTAGGATCAGCGCCCCAGCACCGAGGATCCACCGAATTCTTCCGGATCTCCTTCGTCGAAAAGGTCCGTTAGCATGTGTAGATTCGCGGTTGGTGGGATCCGCAAGAAACCGTACAGTGCGTTGTCAATCAACCTCTGATAGATCTGTAGCGCATTCTTCAACCCGAATGGCAAGCGATTCCACTCGAAGAGGCCAAAAGGTGTGATGAACGCCGAGATCGCGCGAGCACGATCTGTCATAGACACCACCCAGAAGCCACTCGCCATGTCCAAGGAGTAATACCACAGCACTTTCTCCAGATCCTCCAGCAGATCATTAATCAGAGGCATCGGGTAGATCATCAACTTAGTGAGGCCGTTAACCAGGCGATAGTCAATACATAGCCGTATATCCACACCGTTTTCTTGATGATCACCACGATAGGCGATGCCCAGAGGGAGGTGGAATGTCGAATAGTCTTTGCTGACAGTAACCCTTTGCGCAGGTCCGACACCTTCTCGCGGAACTGTGGCGTGATCTTTCGCACCCGTTGGGCGATTGTGGCTGCGTTTCCGACATCAATGTCGCTATATCGCGCCCACCGCTGCCGGGGGTAACGCGTTGCCCTTGCTGATCAGTAGGTGACGGTGAGCCCAGATGATGTCCCGTAGCTTGCAGATCTCTTCCTCGGTATTGTCTTCAGGGTTTCCCACTTGGAGGTCTTCTATTCGCACTTCGACAGTTGTGGACACCACTTCGGACAGCACTCCCAACTCACCTTCAATTTCTTCAGCGTTTAATGAACCTCCCTCGTGGCGGTAGGTTTCCGGTTCGCTGTCCGACTCTTCTTGAGTCGCGTCCCGTCTGATTCCGGGGTTCGGATCCGACACCGGATCTCCCAGGGACCGGACCTTGGGACCCTGGGTTACCGCGATGAAGTTCGGCGCTACATCCCCGGAGCCGCACCCTTCCGTCTGATCCCCGTTCGCATAATCTTGGTTCAAGGCTTTGGGCCTGGGAGAAGGATCTTCAGTTAGGGGCCGTGAGACATCTTCCGTCGGATGTTCCTCTTTCGACGGGATCTCTGACTCCTGCATACCGATGGTCAGCGATTCTTCCGCCCCTGGGTTCTGGACTGCATCTTGGTCGATGTTCTCCCCCTCACTGCCTTCTTGCACATTTTCCCCGCCCAACTCGAGCGCATAACTCTTCCTGGGAGCTCCGTGTGGTGGGGCGCTTTTTGCGCACCCGTCGTGGTGCACGTGGTGATCATCCAGCATTGTTGGCAAGATGCGACCAGAGTCTCGGCCTTGCCCGAACCGTACATTCGGCTATCAGATTCCGCCTCCTCCTCTACTGAGGTAGCAGAGATACGCGTCGTGTCAGCAGTCACGAACCCCATTCCGACTGGTGGGCCGGTAGCCAAGTGCGCGAAGGAAGGGGCGTGATTGCGCCCTGATCCGACTTCAGAGGCTCTACTGTCTTGCTGTGGATCGCCTTTCAAGACACAGGTTACAGCCACCCGCCCCTTGCCTTCAAGTCGCCCCTCGCGATCCTGACCAGGCCTTCCGGCCTGGTCAGGATCCGACGCGGCGTCGGATACCCTACTCGGTCGACTGCTGATGCTCCGTCCGGCGCGGTTGCTGCGGCAATCGCGGCATCCATAGTAGCCTCCCACGCAAGGGTCTGCCACTCGGCATAGCGACGTGATCCCACCGAGACAAACCCCGGCTGACGGGGCACATGACCCCCAGCAAGTTGCAGTCCGACCTGCACGTCCCGCTGTGGGGTCAACATCTTATCGCTCAGATTAGTGACACGCAGATAGCGTAGCTTGCCTGGGCCTTTGACTAGGGTCGGTACCCAGCTTCGCCCCTTGCTAACCATAGCTTCTTGTTGCCCGATCTGTGTAGTCGCAGCGGGAGCTCCATGGATTCGGCGACTCCCAACGTGAGATATTCGCCTGCGTACACAGGGCGAGCCCTGCCACTAAAGATCTGCCGACGCCCATGTAGCATGACTCGGATCTCGTCTGGCAAGCACATGAACCCGTCACCTAGGTACAGCCGGATCCCTACCAGGACCATAAAGTCCATGCCGAGGATCGCCTGATAGTCTGGTGGCAGCTCGTTGCCGACCCAGACATCGTACAGATACACCAAGGATCCCACCAGGGTAAGCTTGATCCGTGTGCGACCGGTCGTGATGTACAACTTTTTTCTCCAATGCCGAGGCATTATTGACTTTGACTAGCGTCAATGTAGCATCCTACCTTACGAGCATAGGTGGCGTCGATGATCGACACATCGGATCCTGAGTCAAGAAGCGCTACAGTTTTCACGTTGTTGATCTTGCTGTTCGCTTTCGCCTACTTGAAGTGTTTGCCTGGGACATGGTACTTCCAATACCCGCGTGATTCCTCTTGCTGCAGATCCAGAGTCATCGTGACTTCAGATCGCTGATACTCATCGACAGGTCGAAGATTTCCAACCATAGCCGTACGTTTCTCATGAACTTCACAGGTATTACCGAATAGACCCGTCTGCGGCTTGCTAACCTGATCCTTCGGCTTCTTTTCCACAAATGCATAGATGAAATAGCTAGAACGCTCGTCTCGTACCGGGTTCAACACCGGCGAGCGTCCTAGTTTAATATCTTCTCAGCAGCTTCGGGCAGGAGTCCGGGGTGCTTGCTGGGGTTAAACCAGTGGCGGATCAGGTTATAGAACTCCTCCATCTGGCACTTGTCGTGGTCATGGAGCTGACCGCAGCCATGACTCACGAAGCAGCAGCGATCTGATGGGTGTCCTCTTTTGCCACACTTCTGGCAGGTCAGGCGTTTCCAACACCCGAGGTCCGAGTGCCGGTGTGACCCGCTATGCGAGCAGCGTTGTTGACCGTCCCTGTTGCAGCGCGGTCGGTGATCCGGCTGTTGACCGTCACCCACGGTATCATTCGGGCTTCCCGGATCCGGCGTTCTTGGCGGGTCGCAATCACTGGCGTGTGAGATTGGTCACTAGCAGCCGTCACGTATGCCCGGACGAGTTCACCTTCGGATCCTGAATCTTCCGGGTCCGATCCTTACTCGGATCTGGTGTCGGCGACCTGGATTGCGCGTACAGCTCGGGCAGGGCCTGTCGGCGGCGACGGCGCGGACGATTTGGGTCGATACTTACTGGGTACGGTCGACTTCTTCTGTCTGGATTTCGCTTGCTCGCGCGCGCGAAGAACGTCTTCCAGCTGATTCCCATCAGCCAGGCGTAACAGCGTGAGCTGATCCGCGAGATCTGTGTCCCCTAGCGTTTCGACGAAGTGCTCCAGGTGCTCAAAGAGGGCCTTTCGTGTCACCGTCCTTAATCTTTAGGCGCGCACGCATACCCGCGACGTTGAGGCGATGATGGTACTCCAGCGGCGTCTCCTCCGAGCGCTTACGTGCGTGGTAATATTGCCACGCCACTGAGACGCCCAATCCGCAGTATTGCGTCTGGAAGCTTCGGAGCAGATCACTCCATTTCGTCCGTGTGGATCGTCTCAGCTGTCTGTACAAATCCTCGTTGGGCCGGTATGTAGATCCGCGAAGGTGAGGCACTTCTCTTCGTCCGTAGTTAAGTCTCTCGTGAATGCCAATTTCACTTTACTGATCCATCCTCTCGCACGATCCTCGTCATGACCCTTGCCTGTGAATTCCTTCAGGTCCGAGATCGCCGAGATCTTGACACGCTGGACAGGTGGAGATCCGGTCGGCGCAATTGCTGCCGCGGTCATAGCCGTCCGTCGTGTATTCCCCATGTCGAGATCGTCCAGGTCGTACGCCCAATGCTCGGGGTGATCTTGTGATCCCGCCGATTCCATGTCGACGTCTCACTCTCCCAAGTTAGGGTGAGTAGCAATCGGTCGTGGAGCCTTGACCTCCGGACGCTCGCTCAAGAAACGCGACATAGTAGCCTGGAAGTATGATTCCAGGTTACTCGTCGGATCTTGGGGTGGACTCACAGAGGCGATCCGGTTCGGTGTTGTCCTCGTAGGGCGCGGCACAGGGATCTTGACCTTCAAATCGCTGGCGGCGCGCGCCTGCAGCATTGCCGCACCGGATGGTACTAGCGACATCCGTCTCGATCCTGACGAGCTGTCAGAGCCGGCTTCCGACGTAGCGGAGGCATACTGGTATGATCCCGTATGATACTTCGGCCACTGGACCTGGCCGATTTTGGACTCGGTCGTCTTAGCAGTCGGTCGCTCGACTTCGAGAGGTTTCAGCAAATAGAACGGCTTGGGCTTCCTATCAGCCGGTCGCTCGCCCACGATAGGCTTCAACAAGTTGAAGAGCGATGCGGTGGCGATCCTGATTTCGTCGACGTCTAAGTGGAAGAGATCATCTGCGTCAAACGCTCCAGCTGTGAGGCCAGCCTCTTTCAGCCGACGTAGCAGATCCATGGCCGCATACGGCTTGTTTGTCGTCGACAACGGGGCTTGCACCGGTCACACTAGAAAGTTGGGATCCGGAGTTGTTCCTTTGCGTGGTTGTCCTTGTTCCTTTACGTTGCTTGCCGCTTCCAATAGCGGGATCTTTGAGGGGGTTGAGAGCTCGAAGGGCGCGCGCTACCTGGCCAAACTATCCAGGGGCTGCCACGTGTTGCAGAAAGATAACCAAAATACACTTGATCTAAGTATGGGGCCAATGTAAACCTCCCATACTATAGCCAAGTATGACTTCCAGTGCAAATTCGGTTATGATTTAAGTGTTAACCTGATCTCTCTCCCTCGGGCTCCCTAAGCCTCACATTTGACCTACATCTTGATCTAACTATGGATCCAGGTCTCTCCGTTCGGGATCGGGCCTAAAGTGGCCGGATCCGGAACCCAACTCTTGGTCTACGGGACATCTCGCAAGACCCATCCCATATCTGACCTTGCGTGTCGCGTAGTCAGGATCCATCCATCTGAGAGCACTTCGGCGTCAACGGCCGGCCGATCTCTGTCAATCGCATCGTGTAATACCACAAGGGTTCTGTGCTTGCGTGGACTCGCGGCGAACACTCGACGCTCGCACGACCAAGAGAATGTGTCCATGATGGGGTGCGTAAATGCAGGGGGTGGTGCGATTCCACCGATGCATATTTTCACTGGAGAGCATCGGAAACTTGGCTGGCTGGAAGATGCTGTGTTCGGGTCTGTCTGTGCGATGACAGCAAGTAGTAACATCAACGGGAATGTATTTTTCCATTGGCCAACAACAACATCGGTGGGGTGCGCCCTCAAGTTTTGACTATGGAAGGCCATTTTTCGACTACATGCTGGGTCTCCTGGATGAGAACTGTTATCTCATGCTGACGAGCTTGCTGATGCACTCGAGGAGCGCTTTGTTGACAAGGTGTCCAAACAAACGGTGAAGTATCATATCGACGACAGGATGTACACAATCAAGCAAACACATCGCAACAACAACTACCGCAACCTCCCTCAGAACAAGGCTCTTCGCCGCGACTACGTGATCCAGCTGCTGGCCTTCAAGGCGGAAGGTAAGAAAATCTTCTATGTAGATGAGACTAAGTTTAATTTGTGGTGTTCTCGTCGACGTGGTCGCACCTTGAAAGGAAAGCGGGTCGTTGACAAGAACACTGCGAGCAAGAGCTCCAACATCCACGTGATAGGGTGCATCTCCGAGGACGAGCTGGAGTACTCAGAGAAGCGTTTCGGCTCCTTCACGTCGGAAAAGTGCAACGAGTTCATGCGTCGTTTGCTAGCCCATATTGCCACCACAACCTCGCTGGACAACGTGTTCATCGTTGTCACCAATGTCCCGTGTCACTCGAACGTCGAGGACGTCTTTGACGAGGCGGAGTTCGCCGAGGCGAAGCTTCTACGGCTAGGACCTTATTCCCCAATGCTCAACACTATCGAGAACTGCTTCTCGGCGTTCAAATCAATGGTAAAGCGTCTCCTCGCTCGCCATCGTCAAGCGATTCTCCAAGTACCCCGTCATCGCACCATTAAAGCCCACCGTCAAGAATATCTGATGCTTGCCGCGGGCCTTCTTGTGCGTGAAGCGATTACACCGCAGATCTGCTACAACTGTACGCTGCATACGATCAAGTTTCACACCAAAGCGATCCAAATGAAGGACATGCCAGTTGGCGAGTAGCTTCAAAATAGACTTTGGCATTCGCCACTTTTATATCCGTGTCGTTTTGATCTTACAAATTGACGTTTTAAACCAGTCATTTGCCATTTTGAAGTTGAAAAGGTGTACTGATTACTATAGTAGCAGTAGTTTGGATTTTATTCAAACTACTGTTGACTTGTGTAATAGTACTGGTACTGCAGTACTATCATTTACTGGCTAGCGGATTACTGCAAACTCCTGCATTCAATTCTTGATGTTCTTATGATGCGGCAAATTTCGCAAAAAATGTAGAGCGGTGTTTAATCATAAATCGTCTCCCCTAATCCGCTTGCTATATTGACCGTTTGTGTTCTGTAAAAAAGCTAAATGAAGCAGTACATCAGCTTATGCATGTTTCATTATTGGGGGCTTGGCCCCAATGACTGATTGTTCTGCCCAACTTTTTGTCCCGGCCATGAGAGAAGATACAACACCGGCAATATTTTCTAACTTCCCCGCCCAAAATATCCTAGCGTCTTAAGTTCTTGTCCGCCAAGAATGCAACCGCTACACGTTTTATTTTAGATATAAAGCAAGCGACCTAGCTGAAGCGGTAGTTGCGTGCTCTCCTTCATTCGAAGAACCATGGCCCGAGGCAAACCACTCACGCCGCAGGAAAAGTGCATGGTTGTCAAGGCTCACGCATATTTCACCAAGGAAGAAAAAGCAGGACGATCTGGCGATGTGGAAACCCGGGAGCGGGTAGCACTATGTCTTGACGTGGGTGCTGCAACCGTCGGACGTGTCATGACGTACTGGAACAAGAACCCCGGGACCAAGTTCGACGAGGTGCAGTTGGTGATCAAGTTGCAGTGCCTGTAGCTTATTTCTAACAGTTATGTATCGAAACCTCTTTGTTTTTATATTGAAGCCTTACGTGACGAAGCGCAGTGAGCAAAGCAAGTACTCATCCCCCGAATGAAGGGGTTTAATTCGCGAATTTGTAATCGCTGAAAATGAAGCAACTCGTCCCATTACAGCACAGCTTATCGCTAACCATGTAGCAAAGGTCATGAACAAGAAGAAAAAGATTCCTGTGAGGAGCATGAGGCGCCTACTGAAACGAATGGATTTTTTCACATTCGTGGTAAACACCGGAACTTTTTGGCGGAAAAGGAGAACAATGTGGCATTCCGAGCGACATATCTTCAAAAGAAGCTAGGCAATCGCGACCAGAACAACAACCCCGTCCACCCTGAGGTATTTCTTGACGAGTCCTACGTCAATGTCAATCACGTTGCCAACAAAACGTGGTTGACAGAAGACAAAGTGCGAAAGTCGAAAACCGGAAAGGGCCCGAGGTACAGTCGATTTTTTTCACGTGTGTTTTTTTACTTTTCTAATTGTTTCATGTGTTTTATTTGCTAGAATTGTAATGGTTGCAGCAGGAATTATTACCTGCGCTGCTCACACGCAAAATAGCAGCACTACTCGCTCGCAAGACGAGATACACGGTGCTTTTATTCAGGAGTCTATTGAGCACTGGAATGCGGCCTCAAAAATAGGCCGAAAAGGGGCGAGTCATCGGACAACTCTGTAACCACAGCAAAAAGTGAAGATGGCAACACCCTCCGACCACACCGCGCTCTCGACGATGGAATCGCCAGACGCGGTGGCTTCACTTGGTGCGGGCACCGGAGGCACCAAGAGGCTCTTGCACTACCACGACAACAAGAATCGCGATGACGACGAGGAGGAGGAGGACGAGTTGGGCAGTGACGATGGCGAAGAAAGGGCGAACGGCGCCAACCTGTTCGCGTCGTGGAAGCTCGACGAGATGGACGAAGGCACGAAGCGTATCAAGAGGTTCCAGAACTGGAAGGCTTACGGATGCAACCCTGTCAAGATCCAGAACTTGAATAAGCTGGACGGCTACGATAACCTCTATCAAAAGTACCGGATCTGGTACTACCACCGCAGCGGTTAAGTCCCGACGTAGGCGAACTTTCAGTTGAGCAGTGCGTGTTCTAGCTGTCGAACGCATAACTTTTGAATGCAAGTGTTATCATCTGCCCAGCAGCACCAACTTCTTGTTGACATGGGTGGTGACAGATCGTACGTAGCGATCGAAATACTCACTGGCTCTGATGGCAGCACGCGAACACAACCCCTTCGTTACGGCAGCTCATCAGTGTGCGGCTTGGCCGCACAAAACAAGAGATGGCCAGAAATGTGTAGGGGGTACTCGATTCTTCACATGCAGTTGATCGGCGCTAGCAATGGCAGCGCGTATGCACCTTTTTAAGCTGACCCATAAAATACGTTAGATGCAACTCACCGCCGTAATCTGCGCAGTGGAGTCTCTTGCTGGGTAGTGAGTGATAGCTCTTCGCAACGAGAATGCTGTGCTCCCAATGCAGATAATCGATCACTCATAACGAGTCTGCGTTGGTGCTGCTATTACTAGCCGTCTGCGTGTGGCATGAAATGGGTGGCTTGGCCATATTGAAGGCGAAGTCAGACGGATGTGTATGCTCGCCGAAGTGGTTTCTAAATAGCTAAGCAACCAACAACGAGGACTGAAATGGACCGCGGGCTCCTCGCGATTCATAAGGAGGATGCTGATAGTTAGGTGCCTTCGATGTTGGCGACAGCACGTCCGCAGAGCAGAAGGAGGCCAGATTGCAGGGGTCGTTGTACTCGAGTTTGGCTTGGTGAGAGGCATGACGGGCACGCGGTTAGCCTCAGCATGGAGTGATGGAGCAAAGACGGTCAATCAAATTAGTACTAGTAGTAAGTTAGAATCGCTGCAGCTTGACCGTGAGTGCGCTAGGTCCATACTGAGTGCTGCTTGCTGCACGGCCGCCCAAAAGTTGGTTCAGTTGGCGCTGGTTTCGCCGACTCGCACGGCGCCCAGACTCCACAGAATATCTGGTGCGACTGCTTTGCACGCGTCTTTTCGATGACTGGCAGTGCAGTGGGCATGCCCTTTTGTGAGCCGGGATAGTTGTGCGAGGAGGATATATGTCCAAGAGGACCAGATTCCATAGCATCGGGAGAAGGCCAGCACATTCAACGAAACAAACCGGACCTGGCAAACCCAACAACTTCTCAAGCGTCTTGTTTGATAAAAGCTTGTACGAACCATGCCGAAGATGCACCAACTTTGGGGCTACTACGAAGAATCATCATGCGAAGGAGCACCCACGGACGTCTTCATGAAGAGGTTAAAACTGTCTGCTCCCATTGGGCTGCAAAGTATGACAACACCAACGACCTAGTTGACTACGTGGACAAAGCAGCCATGATGGGCGTGCTGCTGGCCTCGACGCACTTTTCGGCAATGTGCCCTCCATGGAGACCGACTACTTCTGCGGCACCTCTTGCACGAATACGAGAATACGGCTGTGTACCGAGCTAGCGGCGATTGTGAGACGATGTATGACGGCTACTCCCATGTCAGGAGCGCAACGATTTCGGTCACAAATGAAGGCCTGGTGTGGAAGCGGAATATGTGACAGGCCACTGTCACACGGCAGCCACCGCGAGTGTGCGGTGGCCAATCAGAGCCCACTATAGCTTTACGGCCTCGAGAGTCGAGACCGTCTCGACAATCAATTAGAGTTTTTTTTCCTGCCAAGTCCTCACGCGCGAGTGTACGCTAGTAACGGCTCAAAGCCCGTAAAACCTGGTAGCACATTGTGATCCGTCCAACGACCAACATGAACGACACGTCGATGAACGACGCGTCCGCTCTCGGAGGGGCGACCGGCATCTCGCTCGAGCACGCCAGCTTTCCTCATCTGTCGCTGTTCGAGTGGGAGGCACTGTACCGTCTCGCTGCAGTGTCTGGTGACGGCGTTATCAAGACATTGTTGACCGCCGGCACGGAAGAACAGCAACGTCTGGCCGCCCAGGAGTTCATGGCACGTGAGCTCGCTGACCTTCGTCAGCGCGTGACGACTCCCACGCTGACCAAGAACAAGGCCGACATCGTGAAGCTCGATGTCTCGACGCACAGCGGTGAAGGCAAGAGCCGCCTTTACTTGAACCGCTGGTTCTATGAAGTTGACATCGCAGTTGAAGCTCGGCTGCTGTCCACCGAGCTAGCGCGGACGCGCTTCTCCTGTCCAAGTTGGCGGGGAAGGCGAAGGAGTGGGCGCTCGGCAAGCTCGTTGCCGACGCCTCCTGCTTCCCGACCATGGCGTCCATGAAGGACGACCTCCGACTCGCGTTCGAGCCGCCCCAAGATGAGAGTCTCCAGCGGTCCGCCTTCCTGTCGTTGAAGCAGGGACACATGTCCATGCTCGAGTACATCCAGCGCGCGCGACACCTCGTGTCGTGCATCTCGACGCATCCCGTCGACATGGCGACGCAGGTCCATGTCTTCATCTCCGGCAGGAACGCTGGCTACCAGCGTTTCTACTTGACCCGGAAGGCTCCAACGACATTGGAAGACGCCTTCGCGACTTCCCTACCCGAAGACTTCAGCGTGCAAGCGTTCGACGTCTCTCGGGCTTCAGTACCCGAGCCTGAACCCATGGAGGTGGATGCGCTTCAACACTACGGGGGACGTCGGGCGCCGACGTCATCGACAGGAGCAACAACATCGTCCTCGACGCGCAGCCCGCGTGCGTTGCTTCCGCTGTGGTAAACCTCGCCACCGCGCGGTAGTGTGCTGCGCGCCGTCGCCCGTCATGCCGAACGTCACCACTACCGACGTCGCCGTTCCAAAAAAAACGGCGACAACCAGTAGGTGCGGGGCGCCCTACTGGTCGTGGAAGGAGGGATGGTTCTCTGGTGGCAGAACCTCCTCCTAGCCCTCCCGTGCTTCGTGCACATCTATTTGCCACCACCTCCGCCAGTGACTCGAGACTGATTGTGCCCAGTCTCCACGCTCAGTCTCCACGTTGAAGGCGCGAACCCCCCGCTCCGTGCTCTGCTGGACTCGGGCGCGACGAACAACTTCGTTCGCGCCGAGAGCCTGTCGGTGTTTCCGACAGACATGGACATCCGTGAAGGTCCTGGTGACATGATCGTGAAGTACGCTGACGAGATGCCGCGGCGCTCAACCACCTCGCGTACGAGTTCGACGGATTCCACAGTTCCGAAGAGTTCTTGGTGATCGAGCTGAGCGGCTCCTTCGACTGCGTCTTCGGGATCCCGTGGCTTGCACGCCACCAGCCTGACATCGACTGGCTGACTGGAACAGTCCGTCCTGGAGACATTGACGTGAATGCAGTGCTGGCGTTCCTGTGCGGAACGCCCAACCAGTGGCCGCATGTTGCAGTCCTGGACCCGACTCCATGACCCATGCTGCACGTGAAGTGGGCGATGGCCCTTCATGTGCGGTATGTGAACACGCAACCTGCGCCGGTCCTGAACAGGAGTCTCAGGACGTGTCCGACGTGGTCGAGCATGAGTTCCCACGTCCCGATGAGCACCGGTTCTCGGAAGATGACGATGACGTGGTCGAGCATGGGTTCCCACGCCAGGACGAGCAGTGGCTCTCCCCCGAAGAAGAAGATGATGATGTGGTTGAGCGTGGTCTCCCACTTGCGGTCGAGCATGGGTTCCCGCGGGTGGTCGAGCGGGAGCTCCCCGAAGCAGTCGACGCGGCCGAACAATTCGTTCCGCGTCTTGGTGCCGATGTTGAGTTCCGGCACCCCGAAGTCTGCTGACGTGATCGAGCATGGGTTCTCACCGTCGGCTGTGGAAGACACTCCACGCCCAGTTCGTCGTCGCGGTCGTCGTAAGCCGCGAAGATCTCGTGCACCGTCGCAAGTTCCAGATGAGACTGAGTCCGAGGTGATCTCAGTCCTGATGGGGAACAACGCGGACGAGCCTTCGCGTGCGTGCAACGTCGATGTCGCACGTCCTCCATGCGACGCTGCCGAGATCACTCGGCTGCCTGGCCTCTCGCGGAAACACTTCCTTCGTGACTTGAAGAGGGGCGAGATCAAACAAGTGTGCATGATCGTCGCCGAAGACGCTGCATCCATCGCAGCCGTCGAGACCCACGCATCGGACTCAACGTCCGACACTCGCACACGTCCGAAAGGTGCTGAGCCGAAGAACGCTCGCGCAGCGCGATACGCGGCCCAGTCGTTGCCAACTCTAGAGGCCGCCGGCTACCCAGTTGCTCCTCTCGTACGAGAGTTCATCGAGATCTTCCCGGACAAGGTTGCAGCCGTCCTTCCACCCGATCGTGGAGTTCGGCACGAGATCGACCTCGTCCCTGGCGCGAAGTACTGTGCGACGCGGCAGTGGCCGCTTCCCCGTGATCAAGTCGAAGCGATCGACGCCTTCTTCGGGGGTCGCCGGCAAGCCGGCCACGTCCGTGAGAGTATGTCCCCGCAATCCAGTCCGACGTTCTGCATGAAGAAAGCAACCGGCGGATGGCGGATCGTCCACGCCTTCAACAAGTTCAACGACGCCACCATCCCGGCGCAGATGCCGATTCCGAGGAAAGACATGGTGCTCGACACCATGTCCGGCAGCACCAAGTTCAGCGCCATCGACTTGATGGATGGCTTTTATCAGATCTTGATGCGCGAAGCTGACGTGCCGTTGACTGCCGTCAGCACGCCCAGTGGAAAGCTTTGAGAATGGATTGTGATGCCGCAGGGGCTCAAGAACGCCCTGCCACCTTCAATCGCATGGTGTTGAACCTGCTCCGGCCGTATCGAGACTTTGCGCCCAGCTACTTCGACGACATCTTCATTCACAGTCGTGCCGCGGGCGGCCTGACGGACGTCGAGATACACCTTCAACACCTGCGGCAGGTGTTCGAAGTGATGAGGGAGAACAAGCTGTACGCCAACTTGAAGAAGTGCATCTTCTGCGCTCCCGAGATCCCAGTGCTCGGAAGCTACGTCAGCACGAAAGGTGTCCGTGCTGACCCAGAGAAGATTGAAGCCATCTGCGCTTGGCCCGTGCCTCAGGATCAGAAGCAGCTCCGGCAGTGGCTTGGTCTCGCGACGTACCTCCACCACTACTCGAAGAACTTCGCGGCAACGATCCGACCGTTGTCGCAGCATCTCAAGGCAGACGCCGCGTGGTGGTGGCGTCCTGAGCACCAGACGGCCTTCGACGCGGTGAAGACGAGCTTGTCCACCGCGCCCGTCTTGATGCTGCCCGACCACTCGAAAGCCTTCCACATGGTGTGCGACGCGAGCGACTTCGCGATTGGCTGCGCCCTCATGCAGTTCGACGACGAAGGACGCGAACGAGTGGTGAATTACCAGTCGCGTCAGTTGAAGCCAGCGGAGTGGAACTACCCCGTGCACGACAATGAATTGCTGGCCATGCGCTACGCACTCATCAAGTTTCGTGTGTACATACCTGTTGGGTGAACAGACATTTACTGTTTACACGGACCATGCGTCACTTCGCACGGCGACAAAGAGTCCCCACTTGTCCCAGCGCATGGCACGCTGGCTCTCTCTATTCTCCGAGTACCATTTCGTCGTGCATTACAAGCCGGGCAAGACGAACATCCTCGTCGACGCACTCTCGCGTCGGCCAGACTACAAGCAGTCGGGTCGCCACGCAGTTGGTGACGAGGATGACGATGAGTGTGCTGTGAGCATCGCTGAAGAGGTCGCTGCAGTAGAAGTCGCAGTGACAACTCCGCTCCGCGACTTGATATCGGCCGCGTACGAGTCAGACGCGGCGTGCTCCGAGATTATCAAGTACTTGAGGGACCGGTCCGACACGGCGCGACGCCGATTGTCCGCACGGAGCCTTGCCCGCATTGATCGATACCAACTGGAAGGAAACCTGCTGACCTACAGCGTCGATCGCGCCGATCCGCCGCGCATCGTCGTCCTGCGGGACGACGACCTTCGGGCTCGGCTGATTCATGAGTTCCACGACGCTCCCAGCGGCGGTCACCTCGGACGCGAGAAGACTTTCGCGTCGCTTTTGCGAGACTTCAACTGGTCACACATGTACAAGTGGGTGCGGAAGTGGGTACGCTCCTGCGAAGCGTGCCAGCGCGTCAAGCCGTCGCAGTCGAAGCAGGCCCCGCTTCGTCCCCTTTCAGTTGCAGCGGATCCGTGGTCCTCCGTGAGTATGGACTTTGTCTTCGGGCTGCCTCGCGATGCTCAAAGCCGCACCGGGATTCTCGTCTTCGTTGATCGTTTCAGCAAGATGCTTCATGTTGCCCCCGTCGCTGCCACAATCACCGATGCGCAGTCCGCGGCGATCTTTCTCGACCTCGTCTACAGGCACCATGGATTGCCGACCTCAATCATCTCCGATCGATATCCCCGCTTCACAGCCGCATGCAGTTCGGCGTGGCGCAGCCACAGCAGGCGCCAGCGCCTGGGAACCCACT